>BOPP01000063.1:2341171-2366764 GCA_017312745.1 Gryllus bimaculatus
AAATTAATGAAACGCTTCTTGAAATTGAAATTGACGATGTTAGATTTTATAATATTTTTATATTTTTTTAATTATTAGTGACGTCTATCAAATTTGTGTCTTTAATTTAGTAAGTTAAAAAAATCTTAATTTTAGTTTTCTGACTGCTTTACTAATAAATGCAATATTTATTTTTCAAAATTTTCTCGCGCCTCTTTGCGCCCTTGCGCCCCCACCTGAGGATCGCGCCCCACAGTTTTGATTATTCCAAAGGTTTTCATTCTTCTTAGGGAAGACCACAAATCACACATCTCCCTTTAGCCAAAGTTTTAAACTTGCAAATGACACGTATCATTACCGCCAGTGACGCGCCAACCTTTGCTTCCCATTTTGTAGGTATTAGAAATTTAACATGGTAAAATATCATGCACTTGAAATCCTGGTTTTAAGCTACTTGAACGATTTTTGTTACGAAATAATGTTAATATAGTGGTGTCAGTTTTTCATTCCACTTCTACTTCTTTATTTTAAGCATATTTCGTAGCAATAATCAAATGTTGCATTCTTCCCTCCCTACAAGTGACTTGTGGAAGAATAAAACGAGCGTCTAATGGAAACAAGAATAGTCTTTCTCATAATATCATGATAACTTTTTATTTGAATTTGTAACTTAACTTGAGAATTAAATGTTGACAAAGCAACTGGAACTATAATTTAATGTATGTAAACGAAAATCTAGATGAGAAAAAAGACATACTCGCTGGAAATAGTAGTGTCATTTGCCTTTCCTAAAGGCAGCTCCACACATTCGGCAATCGGGGACAAACTCGCCTATTTAAAAATAAAATTAAAAAAAAACTTAAAAAAAACTGAATGTTCGCTTTCTTTGATGTGTCCATAAGTAACGCTGCGGGTAGGGGGAGCACCGAATGTTTGGCGCTCGGTAATTGAGGAAGCATTCGGAAGTCACGCCACTCGCCGCATACCGAATGCGTGGAGCTCCCTTAACCCTCAGCTCTGTTCTGAGCAATAATCCTATGCAATTCATTCCTTCGCCAAAAGCCTCTTTAATAGATTCAGGGATATCAGTTCAATATTTATTACTTTTGGAGATGAAATTGTAAGGGGTTTAAGTTGTTCATTAATTTGTTTAGATATTATAAACATAATTTCCTTTGAAAGAATAGAAAATATGAAAATCTACAATCTAAATTAAACGGATTACCTTATTGAAAGAGCTCCACAAAGACAGCTGCTTCCAAACAAAAAAGGCTTTCATTGTTTAATGTCTAAAGCTGTATAAAATTTCATTATTTCTAAGAAAAAAACATGAAAAATTAAATAATACTTTTGGGGTCGTAATGTGTGAAGGCAGTTGCTACTAGAAAAACTATTGCTCAATATACTAATGACATATTAGTTTCTTTTATGTCAGTACCCGAAAACTGATAATTGATTACGGTTAAAACACCTCCCAGGGTTACATAGATTTGCACCAAAAATATATTTTCTTTGTGAAAGTATATTATTCAATACCTATGTATATGTGGGGGACGTTTGGAACATTTGGATACATATGATGATCTTTCTTTATGACTGAAATTAACAACTCCTATGCAAAGGATGAATAATTAGGACAATGATTTGCTTGTATGTAGTTGATTTATAGAATCACCTGATTTCAAGTGCCTGCTGAATTTATGCTCACGTTTGTTCAGTTTGTGTTCTTACAACACCACCGCCAATTTGTTCTCTACGTTACGTGTATTTATATACCCACCTGAATGTATTTTTATAATATTCTAGAGTAGTGTCCGTCCCCTTATTCCCGAGAACTTGCAGTGCACAGTACCAATAACAGTGCCAAAATAAAATGTGCTTTAAATGTCCAATTCGAAGTATAGAAATTTCAAAATTAAAATTCTCAAATGACTCAACACTTAAAATAACGTCTTCATCTGAAAAGTCTTGTAAACACACTATAAAAAATATTTTTAGCAACTCATAATTCAATGGAATAGTGACTTACTCTATCCAGGCACTTGTAACAGTGAAGCTCGTCAACATAGAGGTTATCATTAAACAAAATATCTGCTGAACAGTATTGTTCTGTAACAAATGGATTTCGTGATGAATATTTGATTGGAGGTAGAAAATCAACTTCACGGAGGGTAAGATAAAAGTTTACACCGTGAATCATCCTAGCTACGTTTCTTATTAAGGGAACAGCAAGGTAACGAATGTTGTCGCTTGCGAACATGCGTGTATACAGATCTAACAATATCATGAATATATGTACCTGTTATAGTGATGCGTAATATTTTGCCAAATTACCGCATATGTTGCCTAAACATGAATTGTATTCTGAACCCACTAAATTCGACCCAGTGCATTCTGAAGGGGGTGATGCGAGTGCTACGGTTCTTACTGAAACGTAGCACTTCGATAAAATTGCTACAATTGGATCCTGTATGTGGCTTTTTGTAAATTACTTAACACAATTCTAGTGACAATTTTCGACAAGCAAATTATTTGTGAAACTAAATATTGTAACACTTGTTGAACCAAATCCTTTGGTGATTTCCGTTACAAAAACGTACATATTTTTAAATATTGCGAGGTAAGTATATAAGTAATGGTAGACTCCCAGTGAACAGTCTCAAGTTCAACCCGAAAAGTTCGCAACACACACATGGGAAACAATGACCACACTAGTACTTATTTTGCAAATTCTTATTCATAACACATTCTGCTTTGTTACATTTAACTGTGCTGTTAATGAGAGAATATAAATTGTGTTTTATAGAGAAAATTACAAAATATATGTAGATTTCTTCTGAGATCAGTTTAAACGATGTTTTTAAGAAAATGGTTTATCCTTCCCCAAATTTATTATTGCCATCTTCATTGCACATAATCTCATCGTATTTGGAGGACATGTTAAAGTGCATATGATTCACTGAGTATTGTTTTGTCGTTATTTAATTGTAATTTCATTGATTTAGGCCTTGAATGAGATTCTTTTGTCTCATTGCCCCCAAGAATAAAACTATAATCGATATAGCCGTACCTAAAGATTTAAAAATGTATAAGCCATTTAAAAATAAAGCTTTAGTATTTCCTGGTATTATTCATTTCTTGTGTATTTTCTTTGTTAAAGATTAAGGTTTCGATACAAATTTCAATTCTATCTGAGAAATGAGAGCAATTGTGCAGGTAATTTCTCTTTCACCATCAGAAAGAATGAGGGAGAGTGATTCAATTGGGCTTAAGCGTCGTCATATTAGATGCTATAATAGACTTTTAAATTTGAGTTTATTTTGAAACAAGCAAAACATATTTGGAATATGTTTTATACTTCCTGTGCTTTCAGTGAGTTCCATTAGCTATCATTGAGTCGTTCTTCGTAACTGAAGGTCACGACAGCCATGTTACATAATGGAGGTTGGGATTATTCATTTTTCCTGGAAGCTCATTATGATCTATGAGCGCTCGACGCTCCTTTTCCGTGGATGCTGCATGGTGCGTGGTGCATTTTAACTCTAACATGGCAGATTAAATCACACTAACCTGTTCAATCATAGTTGACTATCGGTGATCAGAAGTAAACTAAAGAAACAAATTTATTAAAAAACAAGGATTTCATTTCCAGTACTGTAAAATTCTGTTAGTCGTATCCTCTTGAACAATGACCACGTCTTTTCATCTACTCATTAAGGATTCAGTTACACATGCGGAATGAAGTGGATAAATGCAGGTATGCTTTTATCGATAGCTTAAATTTCATTTTCACCAACACGTTTCTCATTCCTTTCTCTGAGTCAAACTTCCTTTACCAACACAGTTGTTCATAATAAGATAAGCGCTTCAGATTTTTATTTAAATTCCTGGAATGTGAATAGGCAAGGATTACAAGGATACACAAACAACATGGACGAACAAGCAGGTAGCAACGCTATCATGCGATAAGCGCATGATCAGATTGGAGCCAGTGTCGACATTTATCATAATTCTTTTCTCTTGGAGGGTCATGCGATAATTCCGAGAAGATTGAGTTCTATGGACCCTGGCAAAACTCCAGCCATGTGGTCTTCGCCTGACTGTTGGAAGCACGTAAAATGCACGAGGTTTATACTTCGTCTTCATTGGCGTACTTGGAAGCGTTATGACGACGTTATTGGAAAGTGGGTTGACAGTAACAATTTCGCGGAACTGTTAAATGCCACTCTCGGCGAACGAGACCTGATTTTTTTTGTGCGTTCGGTACCGTCTGACATTTTCACGTTATTCCCTGTGCTCACTGAGCAGTAAAGATGTTAAAGGCCAACGCAGGTAAAGCTTTGACGTTCAGCAAGTATAGGTTATTTGGATGCATGCAGCATTCACGTTCGGAAGGCTGCATATATATTTTTATTATATATATATATATATAATATATATTATATATATATATTATATATATAATATTATATATAATAATTATTATTTAAAGTACCTGTCACGCACGGTGTCAAGTGCATGCCAATAAGTCCGAATACAGATTGTGTGCCATTTTTTTACTACATTACTACACTGTTGAATACGGCCTAGTATAATTTTTTTAAAATTCTTGTTTCTGACAGAAAATATATTCCAATACAAATGGACAATTGCGTGTTACTTGCAATTCCGAATTTGTTACATTTGTTTTCAATTTTCGGCTTTTATCTGTGTCCGTTTTCTTTCGCCTTTCTTTACCTGTCGCCATATTTTCAATTAAACTTTTTTTTAAACCTCCAAATTGTGCAACACTCTTTTAAATTGCAATTTTTGAGTGTTGTGTTGCATGTCTCATCTGTCATAACTTCAGTAAATATTTCTTAATAAACCGAGATATTTTGCATATGGTGTTCATATTAAAAAATAATCAAACCCTGTCATTGTTTCATAACATTTATTTCCCGCTTCCTTTTTTGGCACTGCAGTGGGTTACAAAAGTAAAAACAATACTTATGCAAAGTACAAACAATACTTTACGCAGTTAAATTATTACCTTCTTGTTTTCTGCCATTGTAGATGGAAGGAGGATATTATTGAAAAAATAATAAAAAAAACACTTTGTGACTTAAGAGTGGGAGTAGGTACAATATACGCGATTTTCCTTGGAATTCAGAAAGAGCTTAGAATTCACGAACTTGGAATTCAGAAGGATATTCAGAGTTCAGATTTTGTTCTAGAGAGAATTACATTAAAGTTGTATTGAAAAGGCACTACAGAATCTTGAATTCTGTGGAGGGAAGAAAGGAAAATCATTGTTCATGAATTGTTATTATATTCATGAATTGTACAGTAACCAAAACCAAAATAGAGTAATCACTTTTACAAAGTAATTTAATTAGATTTGTGGTCCACTAAGATTTGTGACGTGTCTGGTTGTAAATTTCAGAACTGCTCATTGCAAAACACTTCTACTGAATTTCCCTGAACCTTTAGAGTAAACATTTAATTTAGCCATGTGGTCTCTGGCCTCTTAGTTAATGTCACCTTAAGAAATAAACCAATATATACTATACTACTATATACTATATGTTATATACTATATAATAATGAAAAGTATTTAGAAACATTTTTCTTTGTTATGTATGAATACATAATATAATGGCCCTTTATTTATCATTCTTAACCAAAATTTATTTTTAAAACAAAGCAAAAGGTGCTCATTAAAGCAATGTCAGATGTTATTTTTCACATGAAAAAAGGTATTTTCTAAAAAGTTATTTTTTTTGTCTGGAAAACATTTTGAGTTATTAAAATTTTTTTGCTTCTTTTTTCATTGTCTCAATGTTAGAAAATGGGTATAAAGAGGGAGAAGCATTAAATTCATGATGAAAAATAGGTTAACTAGTGTACTGTAAGTTTTTTTTTATATATATATATTGAACTTGCAGATACTGTAAATTGGTACTATAGTAAAGAATATTAGTAATTAGATATATGAACTACTTGTGAATGAAAATTATCCAACTCTGTTGGTACATTTTTGTAAGAATTTTGAAAAAAGGTTTATTATATAATTATCTTCCCTTGATAAAGATTGTGACAAGATTGAGCCATACAGAGGTTTCCCATCATTACTTTGTAGTTTCACAAGGCCTGAATCAATGGAGGAAGAAAGACTTCAGTTCAAGGTATTTTATGCGAGGGAGAAGGTAGGGTCAGCATTGCGCCTTCCCCATCTTAATCCCCT
Organism: Gryllus bimaculatus; assembly: GCA_017312745.1. NCBI lineage: Eukaryota > Metazoa > Arthropoda > Insecta > Orthoptera > Gryllidae > Gryllus > Gryllus bimaculatus. Next base: position 2,347,377 of record BOPP01000063.1, read on the forward strand.
GGATATTTTCAGTGCTGGTATGAGTCAGACAGGCCTTCAAGAAGGAGCTGAGCCTGTATTATTTGAAAAATAGGACCCTACTACTTCCGAGTTTTCCATTCTTGTATGTCTGTATTATATTTGTATGTAATAAAGCTATTTTCAAGTTGGATTCAGTAATATTTTAACCAGAACAACTTTTTATTCAAGCAATGGCATATTTCTTGAAAACTACAGAAATTTGATGGGATGAGTAGTTAGGTAAAAGATAAAATATTGTTAACTCTTGTAAGTTCTGCAACACTGGGTAAGTTATTTACTTTATTTCAAAAATTGTCAGTTTTTCTAATTTCATGATTACTACAAAATGGTCTTAATAGATATAAAAGTTTCCAAAAAATTTAAGCACAAAATATTTTTGGACTATAAACAACATGATGTTGATTTTTTTAAATTATGAAATATTACTTATGAAATGACATTTATTTTCAAGTTGCTCTTCAGTAATAGCCATGGATTCAAATTCTTTAACTTCATTGATATGAGAAGCGATGTAGCCATTTTGACATGGTCAGTACATTAGCATGTATGGTTTTATATAGAAATAGCAATAATTAAAAACAGTTTTGAGTATTATAACCATGTATTATAGAATTTTGATATCATTAGTGCTTATGGGATGTTCCTTCTGTGCATTATAAGCTTTGAATATGTTCTTGTAATTGACATTAATAAAAATATTTCTTTGTTTTGCATTTGGTTAAAGGAAATTGATTTTTGAGTAATGTAACTTCTATCCCATGGTATTCATGAATAATGCACAGTTGGAACAATTGTTCTGTGTTGTGATAACTTTCACAAAAATGACACATTTATCAGTGATTTGGGAGAAATTGTAAATTGAAATAAAGATAAGATAAAGTATTGAATGTGTATTTGAAATGAAATTTTCAGAGAGTATTCTGATTTAATTATGCATGATGTCTGTTGTCTATTATGTGTGGAAATATTACATGTAATGTATAAGTAGAATAAGAAGAAAAGGAATTTAAAGCATAAGAAGAACTAGCTGGTGGAGGACATTTAATTGTAAAAAAATATTAAAGAGAAATTTCTTCATAATGTATTTGATGCTGTAGGTGTGATGCATACTAGTGGGGGAGGACTGGACTCTCGATACAGCCCCAGTTTCTGTGAACGAGATCCACCTAACAAGCGAAGAAGAGATGTTTTCAGGTGAGTTTTGTGTTTATCATATTGAGAAGTTTGGACATTGATTGATCCATATATAATATTGACAGAAGAAGTGACAAGATAGGATATCAAGCTTGTGATAGAAATTTTGCAGGAACTCAGCTGTGTGTTCTTCTTTCCTCCCTTAGAACGGTTCTCAGAGTTTTAGAGAGACATCAGATGAGACATCTGACTTGAACCAAATGCTAGAACAATGTGAATATGTAAGGTGTTTATTGGTGCAGTGCAGGCAGGCAATAAATGTGCACATAAACTATCCTTGAGTGTAGAAATGTTATTGTATTAAGTACTAAAAGTAAGTTGAGATATATATATTGTGCACGTCGTTTTAATAATCTTGTATGGTTATGTGTTTTATTGTGATCTAACTTCAGCATTTTTTATTGTGTGATTAAATATTGTCATTTTTGTATAGGATGAAAGTACATCGTAGTGGCGATGTTAAGAATATGCTTCATGTTGACAACGCCAATAAACAATGTATCCTTTTTAAAGTATTATTTATGTTTTAAGGGCTTCTTAAATACTTAAGATTTTTTGGAATGTAAGTTGTTGACTTGTGTTGTGATTTTGTGAGAAAATGAGTGATTAGGCCTATTCTTCAATTTAAGTTTTGGAGAAAATAGGTTTTTGTGAATGTTCTTTAGTGATAATTATTAAATTGGTTATACTTAATTGATTTATTATCATAGATTAAAAGAAAATGAATACATTGAAATTTGGGAATTTAAGTGTAACAGTGACAGTTGTAGTGCTTTCCAAGATATACCAAGTGTAGTAGAGTTAGGTGAGGATGAATATAAAATGATCAATAGTTATTCTCAAATATTGAACTATCAAAGTTTTGGAATGATGACATAACCATGGTGTGATTAAAGTGGTGAATTTGAAAGCCATTTGCTTTACTTTTTCTTACATGATAACATGAAACAATTAATGTTTATATTTACTTTCAATGTGGCAAGTCAGTGAAAAAACAAACAAACCATTGTTGCAAAATTTTTATAAAAACTTCTGTATACAGTCATTAGTTATTTGGTTTGTCTCATTGTCTTACATTAATTCTGCATACTTTTTGTTCCTTGTGATCTTCTTGTTCAACATCTAGTTATCTAATTCAACATTGACACAAATTGAGATCGCTCATGGGACACTCGTGTTTAAAGCAGAAAAAAATCAAGAAGGAGAATTATAAGCTTCAAACTGAAAAGAAAAGAAATATCCTCTATCTACATAGTACTATGCTAGGGATATATGTCTGATTTTTACAGTTTATAGGAAACAATCGGCACAGTATCCAGCTTCTGCTCGATAGAGAACTACACCCCAGTTTTGTATCAAAGAGATTTAAGGGTCAAAATTAGAAGTTTGTTGATTTTACTAGGGGGTGGTGGATTTTAATGAAATGCCATTTCTTTCCCTATTACTTTAGAACGATGCCTTTTAATATAGAAATTCAATTTATTTTACCGCAAAAGGAAATTACCTATTTTTATGTGACATATTTGGTATTTTTCTTCAATTTCGACTAACAAGTCATTTTTGAAGCGATTTTTGTGGATTTCATGGATTTTAATATTACTTTAATTGTACTCCCCTCAAATAATATTTATGAGATGCAACAAATGTTCACAGAATTTCTAAGTAGCCTATTGAATTTCTTCAATCAAATTGTAATGTTAGCAGTTACGAGTATGCAATCTTAAGTTTCCTGTGATGTGTTCAGCACCATTGTCATTTCTGTGGATTTCATGATAACTAAAGACAAAGATTTCCTGGTCAGGTCCAAACCAAAAGTTTGCAGACAGAGTTCACTTGAATGAATGAAAGAAAGAAGCCTCCACTATTCAGTAACATATCCAATAGCTTGAGTTATTCATTTGAACTGGTTTGATCAAAATTTTTCCAACATTTTTCTTAGCTTTTAGAGCATTTTAAAAACATTTTAAGAGTATTTTATGGATAATTTTTGGTGATGTGTTAGGTCATCAAAATCCGCCCCTAATTATTACATAGGGAACAGATTCCTGCAACAAGCATTAGAATTGGGCACAATTCAGAGTAATGGGCATTTCAAGAGGAAAAGGAAAGATGAAAAAATAGTGGTGTAATGTTCCGCAAGAACACATTAATGTGTTAGGCTACCTTTCATTTTTAGTTACTAGCTTAAGAAACCTGATATTGCTCGTGCATTTATTTATCTTGATTGTGAATTATATTGCTGACCTACATGGTGTTGCAGGGGATTTGCATAAAGATGCTTCACACTAACATCAATAACTCCACTTCTTTCAGCTGTTTAAGTAAAAAAACAAAGTAGAATCAAATTAAATTTTTTTATTTAAGATATAGTTAAATCTCTTAATATGAAACTGAAGTGCCTGCAATGCCTGTGTATGCATTTATCACAACATGTATCGGAAATTCCATCTTTTTCTGCCTTGTGCTGTTGCACCTCTGTTGTACCACACTCACTTTCTAACTAAAATAATCAACAAAACTAAAGTGAAATGAAACATAACACTTTAACTTATCTTTTAAGATGATTGATTACAGTGGATCCCAGTTTGACAAACATACATCATTTATAATGTTTTACTTTTGCATGTTGAAATATACATACTTGATTAGAAAAATATGAATCGTGTTAATTTACTAAAACTAAATTAAGAACCATTTGATAGAAAAAAAAAATTAAAGAAAAAAACAAACAGAAAAAACAACATTTTTTACTACTTTTTTGTATTATATAAATAAAATCTTATTGGCAACTTATATGAATATAAGTGAATATAAATTATGTGAAGAAAATGTGACACATATGAAGAGTTCACAGTAGACCATTGAATGTAAAATAAACAACCATGCTTATAAATATTTACATGTTCTTCATCCTAACTCTTTGCCATTTATTTCAATGCCTTTTATGTTTAATTCATTCATGCCTAGTTGCAAATATGATCAATTTCCAACTTCATTTTATGAATATTGTATTTTTAGAAGAAAAACGGGCAAAGGATATCATTCTCGAATAAATGTGGTTCACACAACTAAACTGAACAAACACTCACCAGGGGTAATATTAATTTTCAGTAGGGCCTAATTGTTTCAGAATCATTTGTAGTTCTGTTTTTTTTTGGGGGGGGGGGGGGAGCAGAGATACAGAAGTTACAAAAGTGAGTCACAATCTTAGTTTATGTTTAACAGATACATAGTATGTAAATAAATAACTGAAATATAATAAATCATTTAAAATAATTTGATATATGAAATTGGGGTGTAACTTTTCATTCTTGTTGTTCTTGAGTAAATCTGCTGTGGTGTGAATTGTATTCCTATTTCCATTTTTGTCAATCGCACTTCTGTCTTCAACTTGATGGTAACTTCTATCCTATTCCAAGTACTGAATCATCTTCTTCCCTTTTATTTATTTTCACAAATGTACATGTCTCAGGATGTCGAGTAACTGTTATCACCTACTTTTTGCTATTGTCTGCTGCAGAAAACTCTTTTTTCTCATTTTTTGTTAAATGTCATGTTTCTACTGGCCGTTGAATTTTTCCATTAGTTTGTCATTATGGTTGTGCAATATTTGCAAATAGAAGTTGTAAAGTTTAAACACAATGTTAAGAATAGAGTTGTTCTCGATGAAAAAGAGATGATCCAAACAATTCTGATAGATGTTGACCGTAATGGAATGAGCAATTGGCTTGGAAACCAGGAACTAAACTGGCAGTTATAAAATTTAATTATTAAGACATCATTGGGGAAATAGTGTAGAGTAGAAGCACAAAAAAAGAAATGGAAAAATTTAAAAGTATTTTGAAAGAGGCTGGAAACTAAACTAAGAATCACAGGAATCAGAAATTTGGACACTCAGAAGAGATGAGAAGTTTTACCAATAAACATCTGTCATCACCAAATTGCCCTGCTAAATTGTCAAAGAATGCAGAAACAGTTTCAAAAAGAGAAATATAACTTGGAACTTTCAAGAAAAATTTTAAAATATAAATTCACTATTTGTCACAACACACACCTGTTGCTTACCTAATGAAAGAATAAGTGGATACTCCTAAACTCTTTTTTTTGTTTTGTCTAAATTTTGCAATGATAACAGATATGGTGGGATAAATTTGTAATATATTATGCTGAAATCAGACCACCTTGATATTTGTTGTTGAGAGAAAATTGAAAGTGATAGTTCCTTTTTAGAGGAGGAGTGCTGTTGGACTTAATAGAAGTGCAGTCTGCTGACTTGAGAGAAAAGTTCTGCATGAACTTTACAAATGATTACATGTAGTTGATGCTCTTCAGGAGATGTAGTAATTATAATTTTACTAAGCTCAATTAATTGTAATGTTCTTTATATTTTGTAAGAATGAAGTTTTCCAGTTTTAAATCATTGCATTTCTGCTGTATAACTGCTTTTGGTAATACAGGCATTTCATTTAATATGATTACCAATTTAAAACATATTGAAGCTTTTATTTTATTTTGGCAATGAACAGTAAAAACTATATGTGAGGTATGGGGGAGAAGTACCATCGTATTCTTGAGCTTCATTTCAATTGAATGTGGTGTAGAAAGTTAAGCTTGTTTCATACGTTAAATCCTGTAGATCGTAGAGAATGCTAAATGCAGATTTCATTTGTTTGTTTGCCCATAATTTTATTTTGTAAGAAAATAATTCACTTTTAAGATAGTCAGGATATTACTGTTAATAGAAATGTTCATATGACTTTTAAGGAACTATCAATTTTTATTTTGTTTGAAATTTTTACTACCTTGAGCTCTTAAAGGAATGAAATTTAAAGAACTTTTTAATGCTAACTTATACTATTTGAGTAGGAATAATCTTCATAGAGTAAAGTTTGTTTGATTGGAAAATGCAGGAATTTTGAAAAATGCATCATTCATTGAAGGAGTCCTCGCTTGTACTTAGATTAAGAGGTAGGAATTTTATATTTAGAGAAAAAAGAGAAGGAAAGTTCATTGCTAGCATTATATTTGTTGGTAAATCAATGATGAGAGTCTGTGCGTAAAGTTCATAGTCCATGTTCACTCGTAAGCAATGTGTAGACAATGTACACCACAAAATCTGTGTGGGCAAAGTTTAGTGAAATTGTAGCAAAGGGCTTTTGTGTGTGCCTGCAATACTTTTGTGCTCAAGAATATTTTTAAAATACAGAAAGATAAAACAGAATTGCATAAAAAACAAAAATCATTAGTGCATCAGTTAAAAAATCAACCAAAAATGTACAAGTAAGGTCTCTTGTTGTTCATTTTATGATGTACTTATGAATATTTTAGTGATTTTTACCTGAAATTCTTATGGATTACGGGTTGTTTTGAAATTCTATTTTATCTTTCTGAATTTCTTAAATTGCTTGAATACATTTTCAAGTTATATGTGCCATGGTAAAGTTTCGTTTTATAAGATGGTACTATTTGATTGTTATTTTTTTCTATTTATTTGAGTTTTCTTTCACAAAGGTAAATCTTCATATTTTGGGGTTTTTATTCCATAATATTCTTACTTAAGATTCATACTTTATTAATATTACAATTTTGCCATCCTTTTTAGCACATAAGAAGTCTGCAAATCAGGCTGATGATAGTTTGTAATATGTTTGTATACAGTTGACTTGCTGAATCAAAAATAAAGTTTCAGATATAGAATTGCTTCTTCTATTTCTACACATCATACTCGTTTTTGGATTATTTGATGTGAAATATTAAAAGGTCTACATAGATTACTTCGAAAATTTATTCTTCATCTAAAAAGAGTCACATATACATAGACAATATGTGTAGATGGAAAATTATACAGCCTATGGCTCAGTTGTGCTAAATACCCCTTTAAGGTGGATTTTGTTTTCTTTTAGATTTCTTGTATCTGCCCTAGACTCTGAGAAATCAAGAACACATTTTCCAAAAACTGACTTACAATAATGTAATATAAATTAATCTTGAAATGAAGAAGATTAACACACATTGGTTGAATCACCAATCACTGCTGTGCAGATAGAAAACATTATTTAAAAATTAAATGTCATAAACAAATTTCAATAGATTAAAAGCGTTAATAAAGATGTTACATATTGTCCTTTTTATTTTAATGGAATATTTTTCTTTTTCTTATGGAGCCCATTATGATAAAGAATGAAAGTTTTTATGAGAGGCACTTAAATTTATAGGCCGCAAACCTGGAGTACCTATCATGATCTTTTGCAATATGAACTATGATAAATTCAGTGGTTAACACTTTTTGTCTATTTATAGCTGATATTTCAGTAGTTATAATTAATTTAAAGCTTTTTTTTGTAACAAATATAATGTGTAACTGTATTGTGTATCGTTAAATACGTGAAATTAATTTATTTTATTTTTCATGTTGTCTGCAACTGTCTTTTTTAAATGTCTGTTGTTTGTTTTAATGTTCAAATTCATGTAGTTGTACTACAACTCTCACTCCATACTTGAAGCTTTTCTTGGGGTCTGTCCATAAATTATGAATTACGTAAATTCGGAGTATTTTGAATGTACTCTCACCCTCCTGTAACACGCAATTTAACCCCCCTTCCTGCCCGAGTAATTATGTAACACTTGTGATAAGACATTCCATTTCCAATAATAAAAATAAACTATAAAGAAATAATGAAGTGTAAATTTTGTTTAATATATATTAAAATTTATGATAGTCAGAATAAGTTGGCTATATGGACTGCTTTGTGTACATCTTTTGAAAGAAGGAAGGCTGCATATGTTAGAAAATTTCTGACAAGCCATGCACATGCCATAGTGAATGTCTACTGCACCAATTTCGTTGGATTCCAGAATAAATATTGTTACATTTTCTTCCTAATCTAACAGATTGAATCAATATTACATTGACAAAAAAATATTTCCATTGTAACTATTTATTTTTCCAAACCTTTTAATTGATTTATATTTTTAAATGTTTGTCAATATTTTAAGGATTGGGTGTAAGACTGAAAAAAAAGAAATTATTTCAATTAATGTTGAAAAATGTTTAAAATTATATCAGTGTTACATAACACTTAACTGTAATCCCTATGTTAATGCAGTGTACTGCCACAATCCACCCCCTTTTTTTTTGTGTTCCACAATTTATGGATGACCCCGTGAAGAAAAAGTAGTATCAATTTCAGCTGCTTCTACCGAACTAGCCTTCAAAGTTTTATCCCCTGCTATAAAAGAAGCTTCTCTTGAAGAAAAAGGTTAAAATACTCCTTATTTTCCAACTGTTAGTCTTGCCTTAATTAATTATGATTTTGTAAAAGGTTTGGGTCCATATTTTTTGACAGGCGAATTCTTGTAACATTGATTTACTTCATAATTGTGCAACGATTTCGACGATTGTCACCATCATCAGGCTGTAAAGTTGAATTTTGAAATTATATAGTACAAAAATGTATACAGTAATTTTAAATTTTGTACTATACAATTTCAAAATTCAATTTTACAGCCTGATGATGGGGACAACAATCCACAAAATCGTTGCACGATTATGAAATAAATTGAGATTACGTGAATTCATGTGTCAAAAAATATGGACCCTAACCCTTCACAAAATCATAAAGAAAATACTCCTGTTTTATCGAACTTTTGCTTATAACTCGTTTTTTAGGGGTGCTTATTTAAAGTTATGCTCAGCACAGTATCTTCTAATATTTCCATTTGTGAATTGGCATTTTAATTATTTTTTTGCATTAATTATTTATAGTAACCTTTTCCAAAATTCATTTGAACTTTTTGTTCTAATATTCTTTAATTTTTGAAAGTTAAGTTAAATCTTCTTTTTTTAATTGCCTGAAGATTTTTTAAATATTGCCTGTTTCTCTATGAAGTTAACGGTTTTCAGATATTAATATATTACAATCACTTGAAATCCTTTCTGAACAAAGTTTTACTAATTTTGATAATGTGTTTTTAGTCTTTTAACCCTGTGAATCTGTGAAATTTATTAAATTATGTGGAAAGAGAATATGTGGATTAAGTTAATTCCAAAAGATTTGTTAAGTGCATTGTAGTAAGTGAAAATGATTTTGTTTTGAGAGTAATTTTTCCTTAATGAGAATAGATTTTTTAATGCTTGAGAATGTAACAGCTCGGTATAGTCAGCCATGTGTATTAGATCTGAAGATGGGCACAAGACAACATGGTGATGATGCGAGTGCAGAAAAGAGACACAAGCAAATGGCCAAGTGTGCTGCATCCACTTCAGCATCACTTGGTGTTCGACTTTGTGGCATGCAGGTGAGGTACAACAATTGAGTATCTTTCTCCTTCCTTCTCCTTTCCTTTGTTTCCCAACAGCAGGCAGACCAGGCACCTTCCTTCAATCCATATCTTCATTAACTTCTGCTTTTGGTGGATGTCTTTATAAGGTGTTAATGGCTAATTTTAATTATAGAGTTTTGGATACATATTTGAGGTTAAATGGACACATCAGGTTCCTTTCAAACGTAAGAATGAACTAGGTAATTTTATTGAGTAGACTTGAAGAAAATAAACTGCTTAAAAATTTCTGTATAACTCACTCAAGAACTCTCATTGCAATATCTGTAATTTCTGAATTATTAATTGATCCATTGAGTCTTAATTTCCTTGCCAGAGGTTTCATTGATAAAAGGTATTTTTTCATCTTTACTTTTTTTTGCTAATGACTTATTCATACAATTGCTTAACTTTCAAAATCAAATCATAGTCCATATTAAGTCAAACAATTGTCATTGAAAGAAAATTTATTCTATTTAAAATGTGTTTTCCTTTGTTGTCTATTGATCTAGAAAAAATATTTCAATAAAAATTCATGTAATTGAAATATTTCACTATTTAATAAATTTAAATTGGCTTGTAAAATGCAAAAGAAATTAATGAAATTACTTAGTTATGATGGAAAATTCAATCAGATGCATGTAATGAAGAAAAAGATGTGAAAATCACTGATCTCATAAGTTATAAAATAAGTTTCTTATCTGGAATTTTAATTACTCTAGTGGAAGCTACTGTAACTTATCAGGACAAAAGGAATGCAGGTATTCAACAGACAAAACAGCTTCACTTTTTTGGCAGTTTTATTCTTGTTAAAGGATAGGGATACAGCATATTAAAATGTTGCAATTCATTTCATCCACAGCATACATATTTTAGTTTAGTGGCTGGGAACTTCAAAACAAATTATACAAGATGCATTTTTAAATACCCTTGGTCATTGACCTTTCCAATAGTCTTCTTTTGTTTTTGAATTTACAAAATGTAAAAACATTTTCATGCATAATGATATGAAAATGATGAAAGAAGAATTAATGACTACATGTACATTAAAAAAGTGCATGTGAAAGAATTTCATGTGAAGGAAATGGATGAATGGTATTCCAAATGGATTAAGGTGTCTAAAAATAGCTAATGATCTGCAACTTTCTGTGGCCATTAAATGTTAATCTATAACACGTTCACTGCATTGCCTTATGCTGTTTTAATGTGGATTCTATGAGGCTTTTTGGAAGATTTGTAGTGATGCTATGCAGCACTGACATAACCTGCCAAGCCTATTACCTTCAGAGTGTTTTGGCTCTCTCTAACAAATCTTCCACAAATTTATGCACATCCTGTGGTGATTTAGCATCCGCCAATAGTTCATGCAGATGATGCCGCCGTTGCTCGTCACTGTCCATGTCCAATAATTCATCAATATCCACTTCTACTTCACGTGCCTTCGAATTCCCCACAGGTTCGTAAAGCTTTTGAAGCTCGTCGTACAGCCACATCTCCACCGCCAATCGTTTACGGATGAGGCTCATCTGATGGCTTCCATATTTCGCTGTCAGGAACTTCTCGCGACGTTCCTTCACTTCTCCTTTATCAGAGAAATTCACATGAAGACCACTTTTTGCAGGAGAGCGTTCCCCCCGTACATCAACCATAATGCCATTAGGCGACGGACTATTCGGAAAGCCCTGTGACACACCACACTCCATACAAACCGATGAAGAAAGAGCACACACAAATTCTACCTTGTTTGTGTTCAGTTATCGGCCGTAAGTCTTGATAGTACTCTCATATCACCATTATCATCGAAGATGAATTATGGTCGTGCATTCCGTTTCACCTTCTCAACACTTCCATTATCATCAGAATTAACTGTAGATGCAGTGGCGGAGCCCGCTGGCAGGGTGCGGTATTTGACAGGATATGCTGCTGTAACTACACGCATTGCCGCTAGGGAGCACGGTAAATGTAAGACCGCTCCCATTTGCTGCCTCCCCTCGTAACACAATGACAAAGACAAAGGAGTTATCAATATTATCTTTTATCCTCAAATCTTTCGATATTTGTTGATATGGTGAAAATATCATTGGCATTCCGATATCTGATTGATTTTTCTCTCGCTAAAGTACAAGTTTCAATTTTGGCGTTCGTGAAATTGAGATGACACGTCATTGATTTGAAGTTGACGTTTGTGGGAATTCGGAATTTAACATCTGTTAACAAAATGAACTATTTAGGGAATATTTGTTTAATTTCTGGACAATTTTTTTCGCGAGAAATTTTTTAAACAATATATTTTATATAATAATGCATTTTAATTGTCGATATTTTCATTATGTCGTTCAAAATGGAAGTTACAAGATTTAAAAATGTCAATAATCAAGATATTTAATGATTTTTGTCAGCACACTCTTAATTCTACTTTTTTCTACTCTTTTAATTCAAATGGCACATGTAGCTGCAGTTTTCAGGAATTAAGATACAATTATTAAAAAAAATACTGCCCACTACGTGTACTGCCCATTACATTAGATAAATAAAACATTAACGAGCCAGGAATCAATTCATTTTTTTTTTACTTTGTTAAAATTGTATTGACATGTTTAAAAGGAATTGGAAACATTTAATTATTGACATATTCCAAGAATATTAAAGTATAATGTAAAAGCATTCCATGAATATTAAGATATAAGAACCAATGACAGAGCTGTTACAAGTGTTAAATTTTTTTTTTTTTTAATCCATATTTCTGTAATGTGTTACTTTCCAAAGTTTTGAAGATACTATTTAATATTAATTATTTATGTCCTATGTTAGTAATTTTTGTTTTTCAGTATCGATCATATAGCCTTTTTATTTCCTTGAGAACATAGAAAAAGAGAATTCATCCATAACTTAAATTGGAATGGCAATCTATTCTTAACTGTGATAAATTATTAATAATGTTCGATTTTTTTCAATAATTTTTAGATTAATAGTAACCAAGTATTATTTGTTTAAATAATATAGGTCATTTCCCTGTCCAATCCCTTCCAAAATACTTCTCTATAATCTGCACCCACTTCAAAACAGTTTTTGGAAATGAAATTAATCATTTTTGCAAAGTATGCACTTTTTTTATTTTCATTACATGATCTATATACTTCATAAACATTTTATTCCCAGATCACATATCCCATAGCTTTATGATATGATTTGAAATTCAACTTTTACAGAATGATGAATATTCTAAAGTGTTGTGCAGCTTTAATACATTGATATTTGTCTTGAAAGAAAAAAAATAATATTTGCAATTTGAAACTGAATAAGAATTTGCCTGTGTATTTACTTCTTAATGAGTTGATTAGTTACACTAGTCTATTCAGATAGTATATGTAGACTTTTTTCTGATTTTGTAAATATCAGTTCACTTAATGGTATATTTTCATTAATTTCTTTTCTTCATTTGCTTTTGTTTTTATTTTATTATTTTGTCTCTTAGCATTATATTTTTAAACAAAAAAATGCTTGTATTAGTTAATTATAACACGAAGAGATGTAGAGTTCAATTTTTTAAGAGTAAATATAATTATAACTGATATTTATTTCAAGAGAATGCTTTTTTGGTCACACCTCAACCCTTGTCAGTGCAAATTTATGATGGCTTGTGGCCAGGAAGTATGTTGTTAATCTACTTGACTTTCAGTTTATGATTGGTCTATGACTGCTTCATCAAATGATTGAACAATTATGTACCAAGTTATGTTAACAGCTGTGCATTTTTCCAATTTCTGATTGTGATAATGTCATCACAATGCATATTTTACATGAGGCTTGTTATGTAACAAAAAAAGGGGATTGCTATTTACCAAATTATCTGATTTATTTTTGAAGTTTAATATCATGAAATACTATGTTGCATTAATGGAATATTTAACTTTCAAATGAGTTCATATGTATTATTTTCTAATCCTATTAGTCATCATCTTCAATAATAAATATGCAGATATTAATAAATTTACCATATGGATTTATTTTTAATACATATTTTAAATATTTTTGTTTTAGATCTAGAATTAGCATGGGGTTTTTTCAATTTTTATTCCTTGCTCTGAAACTGAAACAAATGACATATTTTGTGAAATGTAATAGATTTAGGAGTGAGTTACTTTACTCCTTTGAATGTATTTGTCAACGTTACCTATAATTTTAATAAGAAATTCTTAATTCTACATTTTCTATAGGCAAAATTGTTGGGATTATATTGCATGTTCTTTGTGCAAAGGTCTGAAAATAAATTGCTGTCTATATAATGTAAAGTTATATAACTTTCCATATACTTGAATATTTTGTTGAAAATTTATATTGCATTTTATTTGCCATTTCATAATTGCGTAAATAATTACCTTTAATTGAAAGTCATGTATTGTATCATCATTATTAAAATAAATTATTCAAAAATGTTATTCAGGGAAAATGATTATATTGCGTATTTTGTTAGTTCTTTCTATAAGAAAGGTTTAATGTAGTAAATTATTTTTGTGTGTTCTTTTGTACGTTCTGAAATTGTATATAAGAATTGTTTGCTGTTATTAAATGGTTGTGGAGTAGCAAGATAGTTTTGGTGTCTTGATTTCTTAAATTAAGTTTTTAAATGCATTACATAGTTTTTGTTTGGATGGTTTTTGTATGGATTTCAAACATTTTAGATTGCTTACTATTTTCTTTCTCAGTTGTTGGTGATTGTGTTTTTAGATGCCATTCTTTCTGCTTTGGGAGATTAATGTACGCCTGCTCTGCCTTGTTGTTCCTGCTAATCCTTCCAAGATCCCTTCTAATATGTGATTGCCTTTATTACTTTACACACTGTGTCACAGCATTTTAACTAATTTTCTTGTCTATGAATGAGCCAAAAATATAGAATTGTGTGTGATTTTATATGTATGGAATGGGTGACCAACTGTGGCTTTTAGAGAAACATTCTTTAAATACTTACTTATTACGTGTGTTAATCAGGATCATTTAAGCATTAATTGATTTCAGTATATAGCTAATACTTGAAAGTTTGGTGAGAATGAAGTGTATGTCATAGTGATGGCCGATTCATAATAATTGAAATTCAAAGTTACAGGTATAAAACAGTCATTTGCAAGTCCTAATACATCAGGGATTGGTTTTGTTTTAACATGAATCATAAATTTATTAACCGTTTCATTTCTTCCTATTTTTCATCATTTCATCGCTTTCTTTATTGCAAATCTTTTTCATTTATTTTCGATTAACCTTTTAAATGATGATGCAGTTTCATATTTGAAATTATTTTATTTGATAATGTTAATTTGTCATTGCAGTTCATATTCAAATTAGCAGAAAATTTCCAGTTTCTTTACATTTACTGTTATTTGAATTTTATTGTGCTTTCATTTTCTTTTTTTTTTTAATTTTTATGAGTTGGTCACCCTTCAGTAATTAGATGAAGTAACTAATTGGTTTTAGTAATTTGAGTTATGATTGTGTATTATAAAGAATATGCAGCAAAAGTTTAATGTGTGAATGATATGAATGCATTTACGCATCAACTTGAAAGTATACAAGATTATGTATAAGTGTGTGTATTAGTATGTGTGTGTTTGGGAGAAGACAACATCAGAAGTGAGAATGTTGTGTAGAAGAAAATTCGTGAAGGGTTCAGTCAGAGCCTCCGTTGGGTTCTGTTATTGGATAGTGGTTCGCTTGCTCGATGGATTGCGTTGTGTCTGTGTCAGGGCCGCTGTAGGCCTTCTTGCGACGGACGACTCCCGTCCTCATCCGAACGCTCGCACGCGTGCACGACGTCTGTGTTCTGTTGTGGCCCCGCCAGTAGGAATTATAGAGCGGGCCTCATGTCATGAGAGTGAGTATGCTAACAAGTCACCCAATTATACTGTTAAAACAAATCATGTTTTGTCATTTACTATCCAATAATGTATTAGGATTGGGACATTTTTGACAATTTGTCTGGCATGTAAAGTCTATGGTTTCGCAAACTAGAGAAAATATTGTGTTGCTTTTGATCTAATCAGAATAACTGGAATTTTAAGCTGTTATTTTCTGCAGAAAAGAATTTGAAATATTGCATGCAATTGAACTGTTTGGCCATTGTAATTTATATATGCTTTATAATGGTGTAAGTTGTTCAATTGGAAGATAAAGAAAATAATAAATAATTTCCTATTCTCTTTTTGAGAAACCAGAGTCTGAAGGGCATTTGGTGAACACTACTCATGTAGAGGATAGCACTTCTTTTAAGTTTTACTACTAGAGTTCTAATACTGGCAGTTAAATGTGCGCAGGTGTACCAGAATGGTCCAGGACTGCTACGTCGGGACAAGTATTGGGGACGCTCTCTTGACGAAACTGGCTTCAAAGGTGCTCTTAGACGTTTCTTTCACTCGGGGAGACATCTTAGAGTTGCAGTTGTTCGAAGAGTTATAGCAAAACTTGAAGAACTTCGAAGAGCTATTGAACGTCAAACATCATATAGATTTTATTCTTGGTATGTGCTAAATTCAGGAAATTTAAGTATTCATAAAGTTTTGCTAAGTGAGTGTAGAATATTCTAATAATTTATTATATTTTTTAGCTCATTGCTGGTGGTTTATGAAGGCAGCCCGGATTCAAATCAAGGTTGTACTTCTCATTGTGAAAATCTCAATTCCTGCAACTTGGATGGAGATTCTTCACTTAGTCAAGAATCTCACCAAAGAGGATTTGCTGAGGCAGCAGCTCGAGGAAGTTCCACTACCAGTAGCTTTGTACCGATCTCGGAAGAAACTGTGTTTCCAGATCCATCACCATCAGAAATGGGAAGTGAAGGAACCAGTGGCCAAACCAGAGCATGGCTAACTAATTCATTATCTGGCCCAGATACATCATCAGATCTTGATTTATCTTTAGAAAGTGCTAGTAGTGGAGGTAAGAAAACTTAAGCCCCAAATGTGTGAACTTTTACAAAAATCTTATATTGCAAAATTTTTATTTAAATTTTTACATGATTGTTTAGGAAGTTCTAGCAACAAACGTTCTCGACTATCTCCTGCAGAAGGATGGACTGACTTTTTGGCTACTTCTGTCTCGTCTGATTTTGAACTCTCTGCTAGTAGTTGCAGTGAATGTACACCAATGAAACGTATTCGTCAACTCTCACATTGTAGTGATTCAAATATTGATGAAGAAGAAGAAGAAGATGATGATGATGATTTTTCCACTGCTTTAAAATCTTGCACTCAGCGATTTGAGGATTGCAATGTACCTCCAAGGGTAGATGTGCGAATGATTGATTTTGCTCACACAACATGTCATGGAGATCCTGGACCATCAACACTGCATCTTGGACCTGATGGCGGTTTCCTAACGGGTTTGGATTCATTACGACGGCTATTGCGGGAAATATTAGCCGAAGGTTAATATGGTAAGTTATTAAGAATTAATTATTCCTCTTTCTTTTACATATGATATGCATTCATTGAAATCATGTTCAGGTATAATAAAACTCTTATAATTCAGTCTTCATTCTCAAAGGATGTAGACGATGGAAATTGCTTCCATATTTGCTTTAATGGTTTGATGTCATTTATAAAAAGTAGTGTTTTGAAGCATGTTTTCCCTTACAACAGCTTTCTAAATCCCATCTGAAGGGAATAAAGGCACTTTTCTAGTTTTAATTTTTATTTAACACACTTTTCTAAGGCATTAAATTATTTGTATTAGTAAATTAAAATTATAAAGGGAAACAAGGGGAAAATATTAAAATTATTTTATTTACATCTGGCATGTTTTTGACAAAGTGAAATGTCAGAATTAAGTGGGAATAGTTTTGATCATATCTCCTGTAGTCTTTGGTATATATTTTTAATATAACTTTCCTCATGAGATTTTGCCTGACATTTAATTTACTTTGGAATAAAACAATTCAGAGAATGGGTGTATTCATTTTATTTTGCTTAATACAAGTAAGCGTTTTAAAAAATAATTTGCTGTTAGTATAACCATAAATTCAGGATGCTGACAGACGGGAAAAATTTGGCAATGTCAGGGGTTTTGGTATTCATTCAGGGAACAATTAAATCATTATTTTACAGCTGAAAATGAGTGTAAATTATTAGAAAGTTATGCTCATGTTTTCTACTTAATAGTTTAATTAATTTATTACTCAGGGTAATTTCCTAACAAAACAAAATAGTAGAAAACAATGTAGGATACATGATGATTTCATCATTTCAAACTGATGACATACTCTCATCATATAATATATTTATTGGAGCAAAATTCTTTTTCAATATACGTAGCTGCTGGTCAGGTAGAGCTTCAGAAGTTTTTATCTGATCTCCAGTTACAATATATTTACACTAATGAAGGTCAGAATGCATCTGAATAAGCTTTTTGCTTTAATATAATGTCATTATCTTTCCACTCAATTCTTTTAAAAATTTCCCTGATTCAATTTGCCCACTGATATATTATGAATGAAATGGATACAGTTGATAAATTTTTATCTTGACTAGTGATCTGCCACAGTAAAAAAACAAACAAACACACATACACACACAACAACAACAACAACAACAACAACAACAACAACAAATGAAAAAGAAAAACAATACATAATATGATACTTGTTATAAAATTGGTAAAAAAATGCTAGATAAACATTTCCTACCCTTGATTTTCAACTCACTTGTACCTCAACAATTCAATCGAAATTAATTAATAAACTTGATTAATAATTTCTCCTTGATTTCCACTAATAGGTCTTTCCTTGATAACCAATTCATACTCCATCTTACTTCTATGATTATCTTGTTCTTTTCCTTGTGTATTCAATTACAGATTGCTATATGCATCTGTAATATATATCACTCTCCACATTTTTTTTCCTAGCAAATCTCATACTTTTCCCCTATTTCTTACCTTTCATATATTTTATTTACAACTGTTTAGGGAACTATCGTGTCTCAATATTATGAATATTGTTACTCTTACACAAGTATCATTTTCTTTCATCATAGTAACTCATGCATGCAATTGATGTTCTCCTAACTCTGATCCAAATTTAATGTACCTATTTCTTTGTTCATGTGGAGCAGCTAGTTTAGACGTTCATAGAGCAGCAACAGATTCTCTTCTATTGAGCAGTATTTTACTATGAGTATTACATTGAAGTTCCAATTCCCAGTTTAAATCACTTATAAAATGCTTATCATTGACATTGTACACATTTTTTGTTTTAAATAAAATCTGTAAGGAAGTTACATTTCTTAATATTTTGAATGCAGAATTCTAAGTATGAATTTCTCTTGGTCATGTAATGTGTATCTAAAATTGTAATGGACTACCTTAGTCACAGACATAACTACAATTTTTGCCGTTTTTTTTTTTTTTTTATTATTATTATTATTATTATTATTTTTTTTTTTTTACAACCACTACCAGAATCAGAACTTATTTCTGCATCTTAAGAGCCAACAAAGATCACTAGGTATGTTAGAACAGAAGCCAGGCCTTTACGCATCTACAAAACCACCCACAAGAACTTACTTAACTCTTGTTCTTCAACTTTCATTATAATGTCTCAGTAAATGGCCGTTGTAGTCAATTGCTGCAGTTGGATTCAAAGTGTTAGAGAATGAAAAATTGCCAAACCAGTAAAAAATATGAAAACTTGTTACTCTCAAGGACTGTGATTTTTCAATGACTGTATATCGCTGCATTTGGAACATGAGAGTATGTTTGCACTGAATAAAGAAACAAAGGAATTTTCTTTGATGTAAAGAAGACTACTTGCTGATGAACTTGATTGTACTGCTTTCATGTTAGTATTATGGCTTTTCAACCATGAAAAG
>BOPP01000063.1:2366783-2433634 GCA_017312745.1 Gryllus bimaculatus
CCCCCCCCAAAAAAAAAAAAATCCCAAGAACTTGATAATAAATAAGGCATTTTACAGCATTGTAGAGGCTATGGTTCTTTCACAATATTATGACCCATTATCAAAAGTGAGACAATTCAGTTTTCCAACAAACTGGCGACAAAGAAACTAGATTACAAGATAATTTTGTACAGTTGCATGATTACAAATATTTCTTTCAATTCTTGAGATAGAGCAAATCTACATAGCTGTGGCCTGACTAGTTTTTGAATTGGTGATACTGGCAGGGTTATTTTTGAATCTGTAGTAGTGTGGTTCCCCAAATCATGGTCAAAAAGATTTAGAGTAGAGAAAGATTTTAAAAATTGTTGTGCAAAAGAAAGCATTTTGGAATGTTAGGATTGTTGACACCCTTCAGTTATTTATTGAAGGAAAGTTTTTGAAATTGTGTGTGTTATATTTTAATTGCCTTGTGTGGTACAAATTACTAGATAATAGGAACACTATATTTTTTTGTTTTATGTACAAATTGTTTCCTTATTTTCAGATGATGGTCAGTATTTCTCCATTATTACTACTGTGGTAATAAGAACAGCAGCAACAATTTATATTCTTCATAATAAAATTATCTTAAAGTATTTGAGAACATTTAAGATATTAGAGACAATAGGTACACCAGGTGATCAGGAAAGTAATAGTCATAAGTAACTGAACTTCTGGAGTTGAAAATTTGAGGACAATATTTCTTATTGCAAGTAAGTGAATATTTGAAGAAAAGTTTTATATAAAAACGCACAAATGGAAATGATGATGAGGAGCTGTGAGCTTAAACGTATCATTTCTGAAGTGTATTTTGAGTAGTGCTACTCAGAGGGAATGTATGGTGTTGTTACAGAACTTAATAGCTGGTGTTAAACAGAATAGTGTTTTGGTCTGTTTAGTGGAGGTATGAAATAACATGAGTAGTGATGTCGTATTGCAGTATTGTGAATGACAGTAGTATATAAATTATAAATCATGCCATGACTAGTTAAATATACAAGTGTGAGGGATGGTTAAAAAGATGTAGAATTGGTATGAGTGAGAGAATCTGTGCTGGACACTTGACTGGTCTCTCTATGCCGCAAGTACATTCCCTGTGTTAAAATTTTTTAAAATAAACATAAATATAAACAACAAATACTTCAGTAGATGTTTCAAGAATTAATGAGATCATTCTTTTCATCTTATAATTTGTTGAAAGAAAAAAATATTGAGGAAGAAAATTAAGTAAATGTATTGTTGGTGAGGGGTAAGAATAGTCAGAATTTTGGGCACAATATGTGAAGGGACCACCTTTAGATAGCAGTGTGAATGATTAGTATGCTGAAGCCTTTCTTGAAAGTATACTCCTGTCTTGCAATGATACTAAATGTTTGACAGGTTATCGTTGAAGAACTGGCAATAATATCGAAACTCTGTCCTGATTATGAGGAAGATTATTTTTACCTCTTACAAACAGAAGTAAAAGACCAATGAAGAGAATGCCTGTTTTTATTTATTATTTTTTTCTCAAAGAATGGGACAAAGTGGCTTTGATGTCACACAGTGTTTTTGTGTGAGAATGTACTTGGTAGAATATGCAACAACTTGTTTGTTATATGTATTGCTCTCATTAAGAATGAGTTTTTTCAATCTTTTTAATAAAAATTTAGATATTTTCCATTAAAAAAGAGTGGTAATTATGAATGTTCTAAAATGTAAATTGTGTACAATAGAACAGAAAATACCCTAATGTGCATTTTGAAGATACTTGTCTCCATGAATACATGTCGATTTCATTTTCATTTTATACTTGTGGCATATCTTTTGAATCATGTTTTTATCATTATCTTCTTCTATAATCTTCATTCTTGGTACACAGGGTTTTTACTTCATGAATTTTAAATTGTTTCATGTCTTTTCATAACTGACCCTTCTATTAAAGAAGTTTCAGTTTATGAAAGTTTTCATCAGAGAAAATGTGTAATATTTTGTGTATTGTAATTTACTATAATGTACAACATCAAACATTTTGTAGCAAAATGTTTGTGCAAAGTATGGTGCTTGATTTTTAAAGAGAGTAATAAGGCCAATAAACATTTGATGTGAAATGATGCTGTGGTATCTTAGGGTTAAAATAGTAATGTGATGATTATAATTATTGTATGATGTATATTTTTAAAAACTGTAACCATACATAATCATCCATTCCATGAAAAGAGCATTTAGATCACTTAGCATCACCTATAGCTTGGTCTTCATGAGTAATAAATAATATTTTTAATGTTTTAATGTTCATGTGTTGTGCTTAATATAAGCATACATTTTTAATGTGGACGCAATGTACAATCCCTAGGGGAATGACGCTGGGTAAACATTTCAACAAAAACGTCCTTTACTAACAATTACAAGATATTTGTCAGATTATATCTTATCCAAACATATTAATTAGTATGTGCTCCTCTTGAGACTGTTTTTTTATGATAGGATTGTACAATATTAATGTCATGCCTTTTATTGTGCATTTATTCACTCATGAATAAATCGTGGTATTAGAAAAGGTTGGCTAATTTCTTTTTTAAAGAGAAATATATAAATAATATTTAGGCAATAATTTGTACAAAATAAATCAGCAGGTAAATACATTTTATTTATGTGTTTGAGTAATCTCCTTCAATAAGCAATTATGTTTTTATTGTTTGTTAAATTGTGGACTGCTAATTTTAACCATGACACTTTTTTCCCTCATTGAATTTGTTGTCACCTGAATTTTCACAATAATTATTATTGAGAAGGAATGAAAAGTATAATTCATTTACTATTTGTGTTGGATTAAAATAATGGTTCAAAACTATTTCAGTGGTTAGTAAATGTGTAATTATTTTGTTTTATTGAATTATTTATTTATTGAATACATAGTTAAAATGATGTACTTTACCATTCATGGGGAAACTTCACTGTCCAATTGTTCCATACTAAACAGTGTAATAACTGCTTAGTAATTGTAAAACTGTAATGTCATCTGTACTGCAAGTACAATTTTCTCATAATTGGGTTATTTAAATGTTTCTTATATTCAAGAAATGAGGAGCTAAGTAAACTAGTAATGACTGATCGTGTATTTCATGACAGTTATTTCAAAAATGTTGTAGAGGGAAAATGTAATTTGAATCATTGTTTACTAAAATATTTTCTATGTAAAATTATCAAGTTCAGTTTCCTTCTTGTGCACTGGAACCCTTCAAAAATTAAGTAGAGTTCTCTTTTGTAAAAAATCATTTCTTAGCTTGTGTGCATCTTTAAGTTGATGAGTAAAATACAATAGAGATACAGAAGCAAAGAACTCTTGATGGTAAGGTAATGAAATATAATAAATTTCATTGGTATGTGTAGGTTTCCTTTTTTAATGTTTGATCCATTTTTGATTAAGAAAAGAATTTTTGTGAATAATATGAATTTTGCACAGAATTAATTGCATTTTGATATTTGTAAACAAAAGGGTAAAGTTTTTGAAAATGAAATGTTTTTATGTTTAAGTTATAGAATGTGTGAAAGTGTTTGAGGTGAGAAGTTTATAAAACATACTAATGTTTTCTGATGTTTAATAGTATTTTACTTATGGAGTTCCATAGTAAGAACTTAGAATTCTCCTGTATCAACAGCCTTTCTTTTCTCAATAAAAAACTCATGGTTGTGTGAGTATTGGTTATTAGCCTCAGTGTTCATTGTAAATTTATAGTGTATTTTTAGTTAATGAAATTTCTCTCAATGTTTTTGGGAGAAAACTATCAATTGGTCTTGAAACATGTCTTGTTTTTTGTAATATTTACTTCTCTTTGTAAAAATGTGTATAATTGTCCATTAAAATACATACTTTTAAAATAGTGAAAATATGTTACTCCTTAGTTTAATACATTGCCTTACATCAAAAACCTTCATCACATTTTACTTTCTCATGTATAAAGTTGGAGAGAAATTCAGAGATATAGATAAAGTTACATAATGCAGACACCTCTTTGATTTCTCTCTCCTCCCCATATTGTGTTGAGATTTTTGGCAGGAGTGCGTGTATTAAGGATTCCCAACACATCAAGGGCTTTATAAAAAGAAGTCTGCGAAGAACAAAATTATATAAACTGTAAACAGGATTTTCACCAAAATTGATGTCTGCCTGATGTCCAGGCTTTGAAACGGATCATTCGATTTTGGGGGAACTGTTTTTAAGTTGTCATTTTCAAAATGTTCTTAAAAATAGCTCTAAAGATTTTCTAAATACTTTTTCCATGACCAAAGAACTCTTATAAAAGTGGTGCAGATCTAATTTTCAGTAAAATGTCTGAAATTTTGAGATTTGCAAAAGTTGAAATTTTTGGAATCTACGTATTTAGAGATACATTTTTTGTTGAGTAATGAAATTGTTCTTCAAAATTAGATAAAGGAAGTCGTCTACAAATTTCTGGAAAACATGAAAAAATTTTAAAAAATCCAGGAATTTCGTTGCTTTGGAAAATTAAGGAAATTTGTAGAAGAATTATACGAAGTGGATGCACATTTTTCAACGATTATAAAGCTAGATATTATTCCTTTTAAAACACCAGAACAGCATTACAACTAACATTATTTTTGTTCAGTTTTTATTGGTGATAAAATATTGTTAATTTGTACTTTGCCTCAGCAAAATTAAAGCTAAGTAGCAGGGTAGCTTGACTATTTTCTTTACATGGTGGATGTTACCAATCTTTGTAACTTCACCCTCTGGACCTAAGGCATCATATTGACTCGTTATACACAATTGTAATTGTACATATGACTCTATAAAATATTATTATAATTATTATTTTTATCAGGAAAATTTTAAAAAATGAACCAGGAAATAAGTTGTCACTGTGAATGAGTATTCTTCTTCTTCTTGCCGTTTTCTTAACCGCTACTTCAGTCTTTCAGCGCCGAAACTTCTTCTCCAGTCTTTCCTATTCTTTCAGGAATCAGGAGATAATTTCCACTTCTCAATTATCTTTCTGATCTGGTCGTTTCATCCTGGTCTTGGTCTGCCACGTTTTCTGCTTTCACTTGATTGCTATTCTAAGAATCTTCTGGGTAGTCTTTTGTCCATTCGCTGTACGTGTCCAAACCAAGTGAGTTGTTTCTTTTCAATTTCCTCTATAATATCTTGTTGCAGATTCATTATTTCCTTAACCTGTTCATTCCTAATTCCTTCCCTTCTAAATATTGCTGCAGCTCTTCTGAGGAAATCCATTTCCAAAGCTCTCAATTTTCTTTTCTGTTGTTCTGGAAGCTGCCATATTTCTGCTCCATACAATGTAACACTTTCAGTCATACATTTATATATTCTAATTTTGGTTTTTTTGCTTATATTTGGATCCCAGATCCCACTGCATTCAGGGCTCTTAAAATTTTTCTTCCTTTAATAACTTTTGTTTCACATTCTTTTCCATAAAATCCCTGTTTTCCTATTGTTGTTCCCAAGTACTTAATGTACTCTGTTGTTATTATTTCTCCAGTTTCCACAGTAAATAAGTCATGTGAATTGCTTAGAGTCCAGTATACTGTTTTTTCTAAGTTGAGGCTTAGTCCCCATTGCTCATAATCTTCTTTTATCTTCCTAGTCATATATTCAATACCTTCTTGTTCTTGCGCAATCAGCAGCTGATCATCAGCAAACTGTAGGGTGTAGAGTGTTGTATTATCATCAAGTGGTATTCCCATCCCAGCACATTTTCTTTTCCATACCTGTAACACTGCATTAACATACATTTTAAATAGGGTAGGTGACAAACAGCATCCTTGCCGTAGTCCATTTGATATAGGAAATGTTTGGGTAATCTGTTTTCCAACTTTCACTTTACCCTTTTGATCTATATAAAATTTTTTCACCGCATTTATTAAGATTTTATTTACATTACTTCTATTCATAACTTCCCATAACTTTACTACTGGCACACTATTATACGCCTTTGCTATATCAAGGAAGACCATGTGAAGTTCTCTCCCTGTTTGCCATTTCTTTTGCACCATCTGGGTCAGACAAAACAGGTTATCTAAGCAAGATCGACCCACCCTAAAAGCACTTTGTTCTTCACACTCCTTGCATCCATCTTCTACTAATTCTCTTAATATTCTTCCATATACCTTACTGACCGTGTTTGTCACTGCTATCCCTCTATAATTTTCACATGTGTCTTTCCTTCCTTTCTTATATATTGGTGTTATATAAGCCATTTTCCAGTCTTCTGGTATATCGCCTTTATTTATACACATGTTCATTAGCTTCGTCATCATTCGCATGTTCCGTTCTTTATCAGTTCGCTTGGGATTTCTCATGGATCCGGAGCTTTACTACCTTTCATTTCTTTGATACATCTCTTAACTCTCTCTTCGGTTACTGTAATTTCCCTTGCAGGAGATATCTTTCCCTTTCTGTAGTTCCAAGAAAGTCTGATCTTCCTTCATTTAATAATTTCCTAAAGTACTCGTCCCATTTGCTTACAGGTATACTTTGTATGCAGGCTTTTTCCATTTTTGGAAATTTTACCTCTTTTATGAACTTCCATAGCTCACTTGTTTTTGTTCCACCTATGTACATTTCTATTTCTTGACATTTATGCTCCCATGATTGTTGTTTTTATTTTCTAATGATGTTCCTAACTCTATTTCGTTGGAATTTATATTTCTCTCTATTTTCTTCTTTCTTGGTACTCGACCATTTTTCATACAGTCTCTTCTTCTCCTCTTATTTCCCACTCCAGGTCTTGAGTAATCCAATACCTTTGCCCTCTCCTTTTCTTATTTAAAGGTATTTCACCAAGCGGTTCTTTAGCGGCTTGATGTAGACAATCTTTGAGGTGTTCATATGTCTCCTCATGTGATCCAACTAAGTTTTCATTCAGTAAATAAATAATCCCATCTGTTTTGAAATAAATATCTTTTACTTGGTTGTGATGGACCCGCTATATTATATTTCCTACCTTCGCTATTTTCGTTTTTGTCTTCCTTTTGTTCTCTGATCTCCATTTATTTTTGTTTTATGGGTGGAAACAATTTTGGCCTTCACTATGTAATGGTTGGATCTACATTCTAAGCCTCTGTGTGCCCTGATGTCGATTACTTTACCCGTTAAATACTGTTTAGTTATTATGTAGTCGATCACTGATCTTCCTCTTACCTTATCTTCCCAAGTGAACATATGTTTATCTTTATGCTGGAAGTGGCCGTTTCTAATTATAAGTTCATGCTGTTCACATAATTGAATCAATCTTTTTCCATTTGAATTTTCCACCTCTTCTCCATGTTGTCCAATGACTTTTGAGCTCTCAGGTTTTCCCACTCTAGCATTAAAATCACCCAATAATATACGTTCTTTATTTAGCCTAAATTCACTGATTACTCCGTCTATTTTTGAGTAAAATTCCTCTAAAATACTAGTATCTTCATTTTCATTCGGCGCATACACTCTAAGAATCGTCATTTTGTATCTAAAACTTTCCAAATTTACTTTAATCAACCTCTCGTATATGGCTTCCCAACTTTTAATATGCTTTCTGAATTTATTTTTTATGACTATGGAAATCCCTTTACTACCCCTCTGATCCTTTGGTACTCCTCTCCAAATATATACATAGGATCTCTTCTATACCCGAGCCCTTTTTCTTTGTCTTACTTAAACTTGCAATATTCATAGTTAAATCTTGAAGTTCCTTAATTAACTCCTATATCTTATTCCCCAAACCTTGAGTATTCCATGTTCCAATATTCATTATTCATTTCCTTTACCTAGTTCGTCTCCGGTTACCATCCGTTTTCTCATGAACAAGTCTTTTAAAATTTCTTGTTTTTTTTTTTCATGGACGACAAGGAACTGGCCCATCGTCCCAACCCCCTACTAGGAGGATTAGGATTTTTTAGGGATTACTCCCCTAGGAGGATGTCTTCACCGAGCTTTTGAGCACCCGTTGCCTCTTTTGAAATCTTTTTGTTCCGTTGGAGAGATCATACCCACACCCTTCATCCCTCGGTAGAAATGTAGGCTAGGATTTCTGCCTAACTCTTTGTTGTTTCGAGATCCTCTTCAGCGCACTGTACCGGATGTTCTTACACCCCTACCTCTTCTGGAGTACTTCGTCTGACCCCTCCCCTTTCACTAGTCCGGCATGGGAGGCCCTACCTGTATATACTCTACCACCAGCATAGCTCTCCGGATCACGGGGGTACTCAGCCACCAACGTCAAGGTCATGTACTCCCTAGGTGAAGTGTATGAGTATTATTTATGTATAGATATGCTTATTCAGGGTTAAAGGATTACTGAAGCACAAATCAAATCTAATTATGCTAACTGCAATAGATGTATGTTCTCTTTAACATTTTTTTAATTCTCATACATGACAAAATACAATTTCTCATACAACACAAAATACATGACAAAATACAATTCTATAGAAACTTCACAGCAGAGCCATCTGACGGAATTCACTCACGAGGGGTGCCCCTCCCACAGTAGGAAGCACGAGTTAGCAACCATAGGAAGGTTGTGAAATGGGAGTAAAGCACAGGTTTTGTTTCATTGTGACGCTTATTAAAAACTTTCAGTTGTTACCTGAAACAAAGTAATCTCCTTGCAAGATAGGCTACTCTGAATGTCCTTCGAAGTAATCTGACAATGCGTCCTGTCGAAGGAAGATTTGAAATGAACACCAATCTCCACTATTTCCCCCCTTCTTGTAATACCACTTTAGATGACTGCTAGTTATAAAATCGCTTGAGGTGCCCAGTAAATAAAGGTCTATTACGAAATATGTCTGGCCTTAAAGTCAATGGCCGCTAAAAAGAGGAAAAACACTCGTCTTACGGAAAAATCAATCCGTTCTACGAAAAAATGGCCAATAGTAGAGGTGTCCGTTTAATGGAGGCGACCGTTTTGTTTCACTCTGTTTTTAATGAAACACTTGTGCTGCTTCAGCGGCATTTACTTTCTCGAATAATTTGTAACTTTGTAGTTTTCGAAAATTTTGAGAGATCAACAAAAATGTGACCCGTGCCATTCTTTTAATCGTACCTTCTTCTATTTGTGTAAAAAATTGGCTAAAAAAATTTTGTTCCAAAATGTTTCTTTCAATTGCATTAATTTCAAGCCCAAATCATGTGAAAATTGCTCGTTAAAAAAATGTACATGACCTCCTTTTTTAAAGAGCTGATTTTTGGAACAGACTTAGAGACAAAAATGGCTTATCTTCAATTTTGTATGAAGTGTTTGCAACTTTCGAAAATACAGAGTAATCAAAAATGGGACTAGCACCATAGTTTTCAGCATACTTCAATACTTACGAGGAGAAAATTGAAAAAAAAAAGAATTTGAGTGGTTTTGGAGTAAATTTAAAAAAAATTTAAAAAATTAACAAGTTGTACTACAAATTTCACAGACTTTTTCATACGTTTTATATTTCCTTTGATCTCGGGTTGTTATATGAACTTGCCACATACTCTTCTTGCCAGCTGCCATCTATCGCCGCCCAAAGTATTGTGTTTTGAAATGTTCTTAATTTTTCGGTTTCCTAATATTGGACGACAATATTATTTTATGAATACTAAAGAACAGTAAAATCTCGCTGAAAATTGCAATCTTTTTTGAAAAAATGGGAGCCGTTTTAAAGAAAATGGTGATTAAGCACTACTGCCCCTGTAAATTGAATTTTACACCGATATTTTGTTATAACAAAGTATAAAACTGAAAAAACTATTAATAATTAACGTATTAATTTGGATAAAAATATTATTTATTCAGAGATCTCAATAAAAGAGTAGGGTTTTGTATCTCTGAGTATTTACAACAAATGAAGAGAAAAATTGGTAAAAATCTTCCAAATTATTTGAGTTATCAAGGAAAATCTAGGTGAGTGTATTAAAAACTAATTGAATTTTTATTAAAATAACATTTTTTTAAGTTAAAAGAAATTTCTCCTTGCAGAAGAATGATATTACTGTGGGTCAGTTCATTTTGACTGCCGTGGTGTTTGATTTTAATGGAGAAAAAAAACTTAGAAATATAGTAAAAATGTATCTGCTGTATGCTGTGTTTACCCCTTTAAGAGAACGGTGCAGGTCTCATGTTCTTTAAAAACTCTCATTTTTCGAAAATTGCAAAAATTCAAACTTTTTTCGATGTTTTCCTACTACTAAATTTTAAAGATAGAGATTTTTCCTTAATAAAATGTGTTCCTTAAAGATTGTATTTGAAATAATGTCAATCATCATTTTGAGAGATCTTCTCAAGTGAACAAATTTAATTCTTTATTACTCATTCAACTGAGTTTTTGAATTATTTTCTTTATTATAGAACATTAGTAAAATCTATATTTGAGAATATGTTTCATTGTCTTTTGATGAAAGGGGTGATGTCATATGATCTCTACCTTTGTTCCGTCACTGTGCAAAGGTAGTTGGTATTAGTAAAGACACATGTAGGTTTGTACATTAATTACAATGAAGCGACATGGGGAAATCTTTGAATACCAATGATGGGTAGCCTAGAATGGAAACTTAGTGAACAAATAAATACAAATAAAATGAATATAAATATGTCCATTTTTTAAAAGTTTGTATTTCTAATTCAAGCTACATTCATGCAAATGTCTACATTTTGCCTTTCATGAAAAGATTACACCCATTTTTGTATATTTTCATTCTTATTGTATTGTATTTCGTTAGAAAAAGACTATACTACAATTGATAATAAGGCACTGGAATGCAGTCTCCATTGATACATGGCATACACAAAGTCAACTACTAACACATTGTTTTATTGTTATTATTCTTTCACAATGTGTTTCATAGACATATGGCACATGAGAACTCAACAACTATCATCTTAATTGTAATTTCTACTAAACATAAGACGTAATATACAAACATTTATAGCTAAAAAGTTGTGCCATTTTAATGAAATGTTAAATTTTAAATCTCTTACGTAGGTTCTATTTACAAAACATTTCTTTAAAGCAAATGTAACTATCAATCCATATTTTGGTAATGGAACAGACGTACTTAGAGCCGTAAGTACACTCTGCATTTATCTTCACTGGCTTGTTTGAAGGAATTATTTAAACTTCAGAAATTACGTGTTTAGAAAATTACGTGGTACAGAAAGTTTGATATTGACAATATTGTTTATGATTACATAATGTACAGTGTTGTATGTAACTGTAATACAACTTGAACGTAGTATTACAGGTTGTTTGATCCTCATGGTGACAGGCTTAACAATTCAAAAATACGAAGATAAGCATGTATTGTTTTGTACATATTCCTCTTAAGTTGATGCTCCTCTCAAGACTAATTATTAGATTAAAATGAACATTTTCAACAATATAAACAGGTGGATCTTACATTAACGTATAACATGGAAACCTTTGTTCCAACTTCAGCCAATCAAATGTCATCCTCACGTAGGAAAAAACTAAAGAGCAATGCTTTAACATTGTACGTTTTCCTATTACCCTTTGAAGAACATGTATTTGTAAAATTAAAATCTTTGAAGTAGATTTAAGTTAAAAACAATGTTTGTTTGTTTTTTTCAAAAAATAACTGCAGTAACAGAAATATATCATTCATACATATCTCTATGTTCGCTGTGATTTTGCTACGATGTTTTAAAGTTTTATTCAGTCAGATATTACTTGATGCCATTTGCCACACAGTCAATACAAAACATTTAATGATACTTATTTCAAACACTATAGGCGATACTATAGCAACACAAATACTGTTTTAGAGGCTTCAAACGAATTCAATGTCTAAAACAATTTAAATTTGAAATTTGTTTACTGATACAAAAGTAAAGTAGAAGTGTGAATCATCAAAATCAATACTGAAATATGTATTTCAGTTAAAAACAGAATTTTTAAGTCCAATGAATAAAGAATTATTTCAATACTCTTGAATAGATGCTATTAGATTCCTGAATTATCATTTGTTCATCGGAATATATTTTTTGTACTAATCCAGTAAAGTAATACTTTGCTGAATTCATTCCAGAATATTGTTGTTGTTCACAAATGACAAAGTTGCTAGAGTAAAATAAACCGTTTCATACCAATAAGTAATTAAAAATTATGAAATAAATATTACAAACTCGTATTTCGACTTTAACTTTTATATTCATGTTTTGTAGGACTCATCACACTAAAATATATATATAAAAAACATATTTTGATTGAAATAAAATAATATTTTATCTTTTCCGATGTTTGAATATTTTCGTTATTTACAAATTTATTATTTATAATTTTGCTATTGGAATCATTATTTACGAATACCGACGATACATTTCTAGCAGAAATATGTTAGTTAAGTATTTTCATTGTTAAACAAAATTTTAATGTGAGCTACTCTGCGGTCCAAAATATACCCTCAGTCTTGTTTTGCTTCACAATGAATATGTAGAGTTCTTTTAAAACAACTTTCTTAGTGTTAAACTCCATTGGATATTTCTAGGAGACAATTTGTTTTCGTTCAAATTATTTAGAAGTTGATTAATTTTAAATGAACTTATCAATCCTATCCTTCAAGCGTGTTGAGTTGATTGAATGCATATTTTTAAATCCAGTAAATATTAGAAAATATAATTAAATACTTTTACTTGATAGAGGATTCTAAAAACCTTAATAATCAAATAAAACTATGAAAACATTCAAATTAACAAGGAACTCTAACGATACCTACAATGAAGAGAGGATAGTGCTTTGAATCGCAGAGTCTTATGATATTTCTGAGAGTAATATCAGTTATAATTGTTTTGATAAGGCAAGAGAGAAGTTTTAGAAAATGGATTTACGAATAATTTCTATGTCTACTTGTTTTTTTCTATACTTAAAATTGAGCATTGTGTCACGTTGTAAGGTATTGTAGTGGTAAGTTACATAATATTAATGTATTTATCGGATATTATAATTTTAGTCAAAATGGTTATGAGCAAGCAAACATATGATTGGAATTGAGAGAAATAAGAAAAATGATGATTTGGCACGTCATCTTCTGTGTTGTATAACATTGTTAAAAGCTACAAGTTTTGTCTAAAATAAATCAATTTATTTCCAAATAAAAAATAAGCTATATATGTTTTTAGGCATTAACTCGTTTGATAATCAGCAGCTCTTTTTACACAGCTGTAACAACTTTTCCTATGGTAAATCTTTACTAAGTTCTGTTCTATTGTTTAATTTTTCTCATAAAAAGTGAAACATTTCAGTTCTATAATAATATGATTTTAATTCGATCTCTTTTGTAATAACACATTGAATCCTATATAACTGTTCAAATGTTGAACAAAACTGCAACATACGTTGCATCCATGCAACACTTAAAAACAAGTGAAGCATGATCTTAAATTATTTCAGTAGCTTGAAAGTATTAATTAAACACTTAAAATAATACAGATTCTGTTTGCATGCTTTTACAGCTGTATTAAAATTCTGCATCAGTTTTCTTTGATGCATTGTGATGATTTTTAATTATTTAACTATAACTAAAAACATACTAAAATGACGGTCTTTTTGAATCGTATGTTTTTATATTTTTCATATTTATTAATTTCCATTTTTTCAAATTCAACAAATCATCACAATATAATTCTAATGTATTAATTTCTACATTTTATCATTTATTCACTATTTTCTACAGTTAAAAAAATATTAAACTTAGTTCATTCATTCTTTTAAACTAAAAGAAAGACTGTAGAGAAATGTGAAATATATTTTAATTTTGTAAGACATTGATATCAAAAGAATTGGTCCCTTTAAATTCCAAGTAGGGTAACTCCATTTTCAATTAAGTTGATAATCATGTTCCACAAATGACATTCAAACCCTATATCAGAAAAGTGGCAAGCTACTTGTTGATAACGATTATCAACCTGTCTTTTTAATAAAAAAAAGTTCTTAGTGGATTAGCGATTTACAAGAGTATTTTGGCATTAAATATGTAGCTAACTTATTAATAAGAGCGAGGCCTTTCCCTCTGGAGTCCTCAATTTGAATTTTCGAATTATAGAGTTGAAATGATTTGAAGGAATGGTAGAGGGTAGGAATTAATACCATTAGATTAGAACAGGAAATGGGTTATTGGTAGTCTGAATTTATCCTTGGGAAATCTGGATTGAATTCTCCATTGTCAAGTCGAAAATTACTTGCGACTGGAGAAGACATCAACATAATTGACAATGTAGTTACACCACACGGGGACTTAATTGTGATCAATTCTTGGAGTGTAACTAAAAAAGTTTTTAATTAATAAAATATTTTTAACAATAGACAGTCAGGAAGAAACTGAAGTAAAATAGAAATTACTGCCTTGTCCTTTGTTTAGTTTTTGTACGTAATTACACTTTGCAGAACAAATGTTCATTTAAAAATTCTTCTTCTATTGTTTTCAAAAGTAAGTACACCACCTGTCAGAGGCAATAGACTTCATTGACATCTAGGCATTGTTGTGAATGACAGTATTGTTAGCTGAAATTTTTCTGACAATTGATATATTTTAATATTATTAATGCAAATACTGTTGATGAACAGCGGCATTTACGAAACTCAAAACGAGAGATTTTGGAATTGGAAATTTTTGTTTCTACAAATAATGGTTATTACATTTTTCATATTTATATTTTGTTTGCATTAAGTAAGAATAATATTCAAATGTTGTTGAGAGGTCACTACTGTTACTATGAGAATGCGCTTGGTAAAACGTCGGCAGATAAAACGTGTGAAAAATGAAAGTTTAATTTTTTTTCTGAAGGCTGATGGTTGATTTCAACACATCCATATTTTTGAATTCTACTCTCTACTTAGTTTTTGTTTCATAACAAAATGAATGAACATAAAAAAGTAATAGAGCAATGGGTCAATTTCCCATTTTCGATGGAGAATAAACGTCTCCGAGAGCACTAGGAATACTTCCGACTTCAGCGCTGCAAAGCAAAGGTGAAGGGGGAAAACCTGATATAAAATACCAAAAAAGAAAAAAAAAAGTTGTTTTAGGAATAAGGCAAACTTGAGGTATTTAATCTCAAAAATGCCTTATTTAGAATTAAGCCAATAGCATTGGAGATTGTTTTACACGTCCCAGGTCTGTAAGATTTGTCCGAACTCAGCAAGATCCAGGTTGCACGTGGTAACAGAAAAAACCGTTTTGGTTCGTTGGCCGAGGCTCAGCCGAGGAAGGGCGGCAGCGTGACGTAGCTGTGGCCGTGCTCGGCGCGCAGGCCGTCCTTGGGCGGGGCGCGGCCGCCGCCGGCGCCGAAGGCAGCCGCGTCGTGCGCCGCCGCCAGCTGCCGCGCCCACGCGCCCACCTCGATGTACTCCGGCAGCGGCACGTAGTCGCGCGGGCTGTACTCCTGGTGGGCGCGCAGCGGCTGGCGCCGTCGCCGCCGCCGCCCCGCCGTAGTGCGGGGAGCCGCGTCCGGGGCGCCGTAGTCGGCGGCGCCGGCGCAACGCGCTCTGTGGGGCTGCCGCCGCCGCCCGGCGCGCCTCCACCGCGCCGCCGTAGTCCTGCTGGCCGCCGCCGCCCGCCGCGCGCCCGGCGACCCGCCCGCCCCCGCCGCCGACTCGTGGTGCGCCCGCAGAGCCCCCGCGCCCCCGAACATGGCCGCGCCTGCGCATCGGCGTCCACTGCCAGGGCAAGGCCAACGCGCCGCTCAGAAGGCCGCCCGCCAGCCGGCTCGAAGCGGTTCGCCCGCACAGGGGCAGGAAACGGAAGGGGAAGGCAGGGAACGCACGTTTGTGGGTGCAACAGAGTGCGAAACGGGAAGGAAAGACAGCGAAGAAATTAAAGGAATTGACGTTACTGGAGGAAGAAGACAAGATGAACGAGGACAACCAGCGCAGGATAAAAATACAGGGAATTACTTTAGACGACGATAGATATAGGAAATCAGCAAAAATATGAAAGAAAACATAACTAGCGAAAGGAACAATTTTCTCCCAGGATACTTTTACTTACTGAAGACATTACAAAAACGTGGTGATGTATGTAGCTTATTTAATTATGTATACATTCTGTGGTGGTTGAAAGCCCTGAGGATGAATTATATTTTTTTATATATAAAGGTTAGCAAACAATCATGTTTTAATTTCGTTTTGCTTCTTACTGACCAAGCCCGTCACCTGACTCCAATATATTATTTATGGTCGATAAGGATTTTTCAATAATATTAATAATATAAAGAAGTAAATAACAGTGAAGACATCGAAATTAAAACTGGAAATGAACAGAGCTCTGAAGGCGTCGGCAACTGCGTGTGGGCAAGTGAAGGCGAACTTACCAGGGCCGAACTCCGCGGGGCCCGGGTCGGCCTGGGCCATCATGTACCCGGTGGAGTAGCCGCCGGTGAAGGAGTAGGCGCCGGCCGTGGGCTGCAGCAGGTTGAGGTGCGGCGACAGCTCGGTAGCCCGAGTAGGAGCCCCAGGCGTCCGGCCTGCAGCGCGGCCCCGCCGCCGCCCGCCGCGCCCGGCGCCGCCCGGCGCCGGCACCGCCGCCGAAGCCGGCCAGCCCGAAGCCCGCGCCCAGCGCGCCGCCCGGCGACCCTGCGCGCCACGGCACTGCCTCAGCGACGAGCGACTGGCTAGCTAGGGGACATGGGGAGCTATCCCGCCCCCATGCTGCCGAATTGCGAGAGGCATAGAGTAATAAGCATCAAAGGTTTTTATTTCTTTTCTGCTGCTTAAGTTTTTGAAAGGATTAGATCAACTATCAAAAGTGGGGATATGAAGAATAGATTTTATTTTTCCCAATGTAATATTTTCGAGCAAATATAATAACAAACTCTGCGTTGTATAAGACACAATTTTGAGCGCTATACAAGGTAGAAGATGTGTTAGATTTATGGCAGGCGTGATGCAGGCTTAACTGTTAGTGCTTAGCTTTATGTTCGAAGGTTAAGTGTTCCTTGTTGAGAAAATTCCTTCTTATGTTAAGCACGAGTGAGTTAGGATCGAATTCGTTTTTAGATTGCTACGGTGCTTTCTGTATATTTCCTAATCACTTCCAGGCCGGAGAAGCACCTTCTGTTCACGCGAAGAACGGTCCGCACCCAACCTTATCTTCCCTTGCCGTAACTAACTGGACTGAGTACTAAAATTATCCGACTAATTTGATTGAAGCGAGAAGTAGAGTATCGATTATTTAGTCTCGTAGGCTAAAAAGGGTATTTACGAATGAGGAGGAAGCGGGAATAATATTTACTCTAATGTAAATATGACTTATCGCAGCAAACAGGAAGTACAGCGCACAGACTTGTGAAAGACGCAACCCGTTATACTCTCCGGTATTACGGGTCGCGCCAAGTAACTGCTTCTTTGATTTATCCAAAAACTAGTGGTGCTACAGAATGGCACTGCCTTTCCTGTATTAGTTTTCTATTTTCTTTGGTCTCGCTAGCTATTCGAACATGCCACATGCTCTTGCCTGCTGCCATCTATCGCCGCTCGAAGTACATGTTTTTGAACTTTTCTTAATTGTTGGTTTCCTAATAGTAGAACGGAAAGATTATTTTAATAATATTAAAGAGCAATAAAACCTCAACCCAAATGACAAATTTTCGTTGAAAAAATTGGAGCCGTTTTTAAGAAAATGGCGCTTAAGCGCCACAGTAAATTCGAAATTAGAAGGGCTTTTTCATAAAATTCTTTTTGTTTTCGAAAAACTTCAAGAACTTATTTGAAGCACTTTAACTCACAAATATGATAGAGTTTAAAAATTTCTGGAAATATGCATATTAACGGCGTGAGAGACCTTTTAAGAAAATTACATTTGTGTAGTTTTTGAAACAACAAAATAATACCCCGAAATGAACTTTACATCATATTATAGAATGCAATTAGCACTATTCTGTGAAAAAGTGTAAAGGAAAAATTTGCAGCCGTTTTTGAGAAAATGACGTTTGAGCTTTTCTGAAAATGCGAAATTTTGAGATTGTTTTCACACAAAAAGGTTGAGATTTCCAAAAGCTTTATCAGACATTTTATAAAGAACCTATACTCATAAATATAATAATGTGAAAAAATTGCTGCTAATGTAAATATCAATGACTTGGGAGACAAGTCAAAAGAATTATATTTTCGCAATTTTTGAAAAAACAAAAGGATACAGCAATATGACATTTATGTCATTTTATAGAGTGCATTTACCACAATCCCTAACAAAGATTTAAAGAAAAGAATTCGAGCCGTGTTTAAAAATCTGTTTGTAAGTTTTTAAAATAGCAAAAATTGCATGCAATATTGCTTGAAAACTACTAACGTTTTCAAAATAATGTACATGGTTTTATTGAAAGAACTGATTATGAACAATGAACAAATTTCATTTGAAGGAAAAATCTCTATCTTTAATTTTGTAGAAAGAAGCTGGAAATAATGAAAACTTTAGAAAAATTCGTAGATAACCGTAAAAATCGGACCTATGCCACCTTTATAGTGTATAAATGTTACTACATTCTTACAAGAAATTTAAAAAATAATTAGAGCCGTTTTGGAGAAAATTTTGAAAATGTCCCAGGGGCTTCATGTCAAGTGCCCCCACAAAACAATAAATGATTTTCAAAATCGCAGAGCTTTGACACAGACCAAATGGACATCAATTTGAAAAAAAATACTAAGCATGGTTTAGGCGCTAGTGTTGTTCACATACACCATAGAGACGGACGGACAGAAAGATGGATGGACGATCATTTTAAAAAACAAACAAACAATGTAACATTCAGATAAACTTTTAGAGTCATGAAAAATCGAACCAGTCTTCAGACCAAAAATTCCAGTTTGGGTTTAATTTATTTTTTTACATGTTTTAAACTTAATGATTTCCAAGACTTACTACAGACTTCAAAACATTTACTGGATGATTGTTCAACTATATCTCAATTATGTTATAACACACTTCAGGTACGTACATATAAAAGGTATTCATCTTTTGAGTGGCATATTTCAAACAGTAATAGAACATTTATTATAAGATTTTAAGTTTTTACTTTCCCGTATACATACGTATATACGGAGTATTATTCGTAGTATAGGGAAAGTTATGTAATGCAGCAGAAAATTGATTTCGAGATGTCCACGAAAATACACATTTTGGGGTCCCACCGAAAAAGTGTTGTGTTTTCTCAAAACGTCCGTCTATCCGTCTTTCTGTTCCGTCTATCCGTTCTATCCGTCTATTCGTGTTTCGTTCTGTTAACACCACTTGCGCCTAAACCACGTAGGAATTTTTTCTAATTAATGAAACCCCTGCCCATCTGAATCGAGTCGAAACTTTGAGATTTTGAAAAAAAAAACAACAACAACAAAAAACTTAATATTTGGGTGTACTTTATATGAAGCGCCCGGACATTTTCAAAACTTTTCAAAATCTTCTCAAAAAGCTCCAAATTGTTTCGTTAAATTTCTTCTAAGAATGGGTTAAAATACACTTATAAAGGTGGCATAGATCGGATTTTTATGTTTAACTCTGAATTTTCGACAATTTCAAAATTTCAATTTTTTGGGGCGGCGTCTTCCTACAACTCCAAAATTGAAGATAGAGATTCATATGCATATTTTTGTTCTTTTATAAGTGTTATGTACATTTTTTGAAAGTTTTAGAAGTTTTCGCGCTATATTGCGAGCAATATGTGCAATTAAAAAAATACAAAAAAAGGATTTTCTATAAAACCGTTACAACTTTTTAAAAACTTTTGTTAGAGATTGTTATATACGTAATATATAATATGACATAATGCTATATTCTTTTGTTTTAAAAACAATTGTAATGTTTGACACCACAATAATGGATTTTTTAAAATTTGTCTCTGACGTCGTTAATTTTTATACAATTATTTTATTATATTATTATATTATATTATTATATATTTTTTTTGTATTAGTGACAATTTCTTCCCATCATTATATTTATGAGTACATGTGCTTTAAATAATGTATAAGGTTTCTCGAAAAATCAACCGTTTTCTGTCAAAGCTAGATCAAAATTCGCATTTTCAGAAACGCTCAAACACCATTTTCTCAAAAATTGCTCCAATTTTTTTCTTCAAACTTCTTGAAAGAATAGTGCTTTTGCACTCTTTAATATGTCGTAGAGTTGATTTCGAGGTATCTTTGGTTGTTGTTTTCAAAAATTACACAATTGTAATTTTCTTTTATTTTATTTCTCAAGCCGGTAATATGCACATTTCCAGCAATTTGTAAACTCTATTGTAGTTGTGAGTTAAGTGCTTCAAATGACTTCTAATGATATTTTCCGACGATTCAAAAATTTGTTAAGAAAAAGACCTTTAAATTTCGAATTTACTGCAGCGCTTAGGCACCATTTAGTGCTCCAAATGTATTAAAGAAAATTGCCATTTAGGACGAGGTTTCGCTGTTCTTTAATATTCGTAAAATAATATTTCCGTTATACTATTAAAAAACCGAAAAATTGAGAAAAGTTGAAAAAAACGTATTTAGGACGGCGACAGATGGCAGCAGGCAAAAATAGGTGGCCGAGACCAAAGGAAATAGAAAACTAATACTGGAAAGTCTGAGCCATTCTGACCTCAACTTGCTTATGAACTATCGCTGCTGGAACGGGCCCATGGATGCGATCGGCTACCTGGTTCTAGTGAGTTCAGGCCTCTGAACGTCTGCCGAGGGTAATATCAGGGAAACGGCAACGGAAATGAAATTGAAGAAAGGCGAAGAAAAACAGCGTTTCTTACCGGCAGCGGCGGCCGGGGCGGCGGAGCACGCACCCGGCAGGTAGCCCGTCTTCCGGGGGGGTTCTCGCTTCCGCCACTTGGCCCGTCGGTTCTGGAACCACACCTGAAACACGCCGCGCCGACTCCGTGGTGCAAAGAGAAGAGAAACACATGGCGCATTTCTTAGCATTGTTATCGTAATAGTTGAAACTGACTCGCAGGGTGCGTTGTGGATTCGGAGGGAGAGTGCGTTTTAAAAGTTGTCAGACGAGTGAAAAAAACGCGTTTTACTTTCTTGCTACGAGATAGAGAAAAAGTTATGTAATGTTGCGCATAAAAACGGCGATTTTTTTAGCGGAATACTCTTATTACAGAGCCTTGGAAACGAAAAAGTGGATATATCCAGTTTGTAAATTTAGAAATAATTCTCTATCGTGTAGTGTAGCGAAAATATATGTTTTATGGATCATTGATATCGAAATATCGAATGACGACCAAACGCCTGCCTGTCTGTTTGTGAACAATGCTAGCGGTTAATCCGTTCAGCCAACTATATCCAAAATTGATATTTCCCAATTAATATGGCTGTTTTCGCGGCCCCTTGAATTTGAATCCGATATTTTAAATTTGGGAGGTACTTTACATAACGTCCCTGGGCATTTTCAGAATTAAAAAAAAATGTCTTCATCGTTTTTGTTTAATTTTTTATGGATAGTGTAAAGGACATTTAAGAAAATAGTACATGCCTAATTTTCATTGAAAACCCTTGTTTTTCGAAAATAGTAAAAGTTCAAAGTTTTCTTAATGAAAACTGTTCCTTGAAGATAGATTTTGAAATAAGGTCATGCAAAAGTTAAAAAAAATTAGTACTTTTCCCTCAATTTTGGGTGAAAATACGGACGAAACGTTCTGTTTTAGCCTCACTAGCTCACTGAGTGATTATGACGTGGTTCGTTTTAACTACCATCACGTGTGAGACCTAAATCATAATTTCTTTATAACCATTCATCATCACCAACGTAGTTCACTACTTTTGATTACTCCTGCCATTATCCATCCAGGTAAAATCCTTACTATGATACGCAGGAAAAGGTAGGGTAGAAAGATGTAAGTCTCCTCCCTTCGCATATACTGAGGAACTGATTGTGGCCACCTTCAGAATTATCACTGTAGAAGGCAGGGGATTGCATCCACTATCTTTCGATACCCTTTCCTGACCATCGCCATATATTCACCTCCTGCTACACGAGCTTCTCTATTCACAGAGCTACATAAAAGACGAAGAATTGCCTTATAGATGGCAGAAATGAAGTAAGGAAGAGTGACTAGAGAATGGCTAGATGAAACGCCACCGAACAAGTCCCCCACATTCGAATCCTTGGTAATCCTTGCTGATGGCCGAAGCGCGGGAGGCGCGAACTCACCTGCACGCGCGACTCGCTGAGGTTGAGCTTGAGCGCCAGCTCCTCGCGCGCGAACACGTCAGGGTAGGGCGCGCGCTCGAACGCCCGCTCCAGCTCCTCCAGCTGGTAGGCCGTGAACGTCGTCCTGCGGACACGCCCTCGCTAAGTACAGTGCATTTTCGGTGGAGGTGATCTGCCCCCGACGGACGATGTTATCCGGCGCCTATCTTCTCGTCCGCTTGCGGTGTTTTCACCAATTACACCACCAATTTCACTATATTCCCGACCAGCGGGGCACCTCCCCACCCGACATAGGTACGTACATGGTAGAGCAGTGGAAGAACGAGAGTGGATAAGTAAGAGGTGAGGATAGGACAAGGAAGATGAAAGAAAGATCGCGCATGGTGCATGTCCCATTTGTTAGGGTACTGCTCCGGTATTTGGCTAGTGTTGATCGGAGAAGCCACGGAAAATTACCGGCCAGAGCAGCCTGTCAAAAGAATTCCCCTC
The DNA here is from genome assembly GCA_017312745.1 of Gryllus bimaculatus. Classification (NCBI taxonomy): domain Eukaryota; kingdom Metazoa; phylum Arthropoda; class Insecta; order Orthoptera; family Gryllidae; genus Gryllus; species Gryllus bimaculatus. The sequence continues at coordinate 2,389,423 of BOPP01000063.1, forward strand.
CAGACAGAGGCTGCATTCGATCTAGCTATGTAGCTTGTGACGAAATTCCTGAGTTGAACCCTTGGACCTCCCGATCAGAAGCACTGAAGTGACATTAATTGATGCCCTGTACGGCCTAAGCCGATCTGATCCCCGTACACTCTCCTCCTCTTGCTCTGTCTGGTTCAGTCGTCTTTTATGGGTCTTAATGTCAAACTTCAAGCTGATTCGAAAAATATGCCATCGACCAAACTTTCAATTAATATACTTAAGTAATTAGTGTAGTGTGTTTTTTTCTTTTTTAATATTAAAATACTTTTAGCTGATAATGCTGTTTATTATACTCATCCTGATTTTAACTACACATTCAGGGTTATTCGTCATTTTGTCACTGATTTCGTGTTTGCAGGAAAAGGAAGTAAAAAAGTAAAAAATAAACTAAATATACTAAATAAACGATTATTGTTTGTAAAATGATGATAGCTTAGAAATATGCTATTTCAAAATACACTACTATACATTAGAAATACATGTAAATCGTAATGTTTCTCGTAGTTTACATTCCATTAACGGTATATCATTTTTAGTAATATACTCAATTTCTGATAATATCGGAGTAATGTGCTCAAAACACTAATGAGTATCGATAATGATAATCGTGAATTATAAACGTTAATGGACTGTGTCAGTGAGGCGCCGAGATAATGTCTTGGGGTGCTCACCTTGTCTTCTTCTTCTTGACGCCGTTGGTGTCGGCCTTTTTGCTCTTCGAGTCCGACTTCTTGGGCGTGGCCGTGGTCCCCAGAGGTTGCTGAGGAGGCGGTGGTGGAGGAGGCGGTTGGTCCAGTGAGCCTGTAATTATATGATTCTTTAATCATTTACTTTGCCCACTATTTATAATCGTATAATATTGCGTTTGATTTTGCTATTCAAAATTACCCTGTATTTATTTTTTGTCGAATCAACAAGTAAAATATATTGCATTGCACACAATCATATACATGACAATTGTAGGGTCTTGAGGTCGGTGTTAAGAAAGGTTCGAGTCAAGTTCATGCATATGGGAGCGTGGGATGAGTTATTGCATTGATACCTTAAAGAGAGACATCAAATGTATAAAAAATGATCATGGGCGATCGTGCCAAAGCAGGAACGCGGGTATGGTCGGATAACCTGCAAACTCTCCCGAATTCGTGGTCAGTGCTTGAGGCCACTTGACTCCGACTCCATACTTTACATGCTAATTAATTTCCGATAATTAACTGATTTCTTATAATTATCGTTGCTCTCTTCTGTCGATTATAGTGTTGTACATTTATTTTAAATACCGATTACTAAATACTGTTTTATGTAATTAAATTATAAATAATAGTTTCAAAAGTACTGCATGCATTCAGTTTATAAATAATATATGGTAAGTTTCGATTTATTATATTTTACTTTATACCACTAAAGAAGTATAAAGCATTGCAATTCTCCGAGGAAAGATACTTTTGTGAAACGATTCTTATTTAAAGAGCAACAATTATCTCTATATCTTTATTGTGATTACAAATAATGTAAGATAAAATAGAATTTTCAAAAATACCTTCGTTATTTTACTTGAGAAAGTATTCACATCTAAAATTAATAAAATTCGTAGGGAATATAAAATCATAATAAACATATTTTTTATTCATTAGTATTCAAAACGATCCTACAGTTTTTTCTGCTAATAGTTTTTAAATGATCTTAAAAATATGACACATTCATTTCCTTTTTTATGTAATTCTTCTCTGATGTTGATTTTACCCGAAGACATATCGCCTCATTATTTTTCTGAACTTACCTCACTTGTTTTCTTTTTGGTCAAACGAAAAGTCATTAGAGAATCTGATCCACGAACTGATATCGTGAGATCATAATTAGAGATTGTTATCTTTGATTCCGACACACCGTTAGAAATTAAGAGATTGTTTCAATAAACAAAGGAGATATTTAACCATTCTACTAGCATCTAATTCGTATTATATAGTAATGATTATTTTAAACGTGAAGACGCGAAACAGAATAAGAGTAATATTTCATTTATTACAAAATCAAAGTTCATTAAAAGGAATTGAACTCCATGTTTTATGTGATTCAGACACTGAATCGAAATGTGAAGAAAATAGCAGCACTTAGTTGTTACCAAGCGTAAAGAAGGATGTCGTGAAAAAAAGGAAGATATGAGCTCAACGAACTTATCAGCATTAAAATAAGAAGCAAAAACTCGAGAAGAATGCAGTAATTACTTCCGTGACACATCAAATACGGCTACCTACCCGCGTGTTGCGACGGCTGCTGTTGTGGCTGCTGCTGTTGCTGCGGTGGCTGCGGCGGCGGTGCCAGTCCGGTGATGACGTGCTGCTCCTGGTCCTTGCGTTGCTGCTGCTGTTGTTGCTGTTGCTGCTGCTGCTGTTGTTGTTGCTGCTGCTGCTGTTGCTGCTGCTTGGCGGGGTCGTAGAGATCGGAGGGCGCGGCGCCTGGGGACGCGTTCTCCATTTTGGCTAGCACCAGCTCCTGGTGCTGCAGCCCCAGCATCACCTGCAAGGGCGGGAGCCGCTGCCGGGAGGCCGCGAGTTGGGCGAGACTCCCAAAGGCACGAGCCGCGCGCGCGGGGTTGCAGCTAAAGCTCGCGACCCAATAACACTAGTAATAGTAATAATAATAATAATAATAATAATAATAATAATAATAATAATAATAATAATAATAATAATATTTTTTCAAAGAATTACATTGACAGTGTTCGAGTATTCCTATTTACACATACAAATTTAAAACAACAAAAAACACCACCATAAAAACAACAAAACTAGAAGAAAGAATACTAATTTTGCTAGACTACATGATATACATTACATCCTGTTTAACCTTTTAGCGAAAATACCGTTCTTATCAAATTTATATTTTCTTATCCAGTACACTCCAAACCCTCTCTAAGTACTTTTTGTTCTTGTCAGAGAGGGGTCTGTTACATTGTAGGTTTGTTTGTTGTTGTTTTTTTCTTTTTCGTATTACCATTGTTGATTACGGTTCACCCATCATCTGTACTGTTTGTCAATTACTGTATGATCGTGAACCGTTTCTATTGAAATTTAGATTTTTCCAAGGAACCTCCCAATAATAATAATAATAATAATAATAATAATAATAATAATAATAATAATAGTAACAATAATAATAATAATAATAATGGGAATGTTGTGGAATGGGGTCCGTGAAAGCTACTTTATTATTTATTTTGCAAATCAGTTGTAGAACAACCATTGAAAGCTGACGCATTTGATAACTGCAGGAAACAATGTTTAAGATGTTATAATTGTATTTATTGTTATGAATATTGTTTATTGTAGAAATAAATTTCATTTCGATTTCACGCATGAACCTGAGGTCATTCAGCTTCATGAAACATTCTTTATAGCAATAAATGCAATTATACCATTCGAAACATTGTTTCGTGGTGCCATCAAATGACTTGGCCCTAAACTAGCACTGTTTACCTATTGTGTTTGTGCTACAGATAAGAAAAATGACGATAAAATAGTCACTTTTAAAAGTCAAGTCTGACTATTTCATCGTAATTTTTCTTATTATATACGTTTGGGACTTAGTGATTTAGAATTATGTGCTGTGATTTCATTTTTGACTGAAATATACTGAAATAGTGATTATATGGACTATATTATGTTATGAATAGTGTTAGACCAAACTAGATCCGACGTTGGTGTTTGTTGGATCCAATTTTATTAGACATTTTTGACAATTGGACCAAAATTTGAATAGAAATTTGAATAAGCGCGAGCGGTGTGTCGCGGAGGGGGAGGGGGCGCACCTGGATGGAGTGCACGCCCGCGCCGCCGCCCGCCGCGCCTCGCTCGGCCGCCGCCTTGGCTCCCGGCGCCAGCAGCGCGCCGCCCGCCGCCCCGCAGCCCGCCAGCTCCGAGAAGAGCGCGTCGTCGAACGGGCCGCCCTCCATGGCCCTGCGCCACACGCACACGCCCTCGCTCGCACCGCTCCTTTGCCTCAGCGCCTCGCTCCACGTGAAATACTGCGAGTGCTTTGGGGAGTAAATGAGCGGCTTACAGGACCGTTCAAAACGGAAGATGATTTACACATTTAGGAGGGTGGTCAGTAATTAATGTTTAAGTGGTACGTATACGTGAACTACTTATTTGCAGTAAACTTGTAAGCTGGGCACTTTTTCTCTTGAACTATTTAATACTCGTAGGGTATGTTTAGTAGAGTAGTACATCTCCACAAACATGTATCCTATTAAAAGCAGTGTTAAAGAAAAAAGCCAGGTCCAAACTGAGGAGTACCACAGAGATAACTAAAAGTGTTATTGACCACCAATGCATATTGTTGAATCATGTTCATTTTAACATATAAAATGTCTATGGACCAAGCTAAATCAAAATCGAGTATCGACTCAGTACTTTACTAGCATACAAGTTTTAGTTCAAATAACACAACACTACCTTTGGAAACATGAATACATTTCCACACTCGTAACACACGAGAGTTCAGTTATATATATATATATATATATATATATATATATATATATATATATATATATATATATATATACTGATCTGATAACAAAGAAATTAAAATGGCATTAATATACAATACATATCCCATTACATTCACACACATTTACACACATTTCTAAGACCATATACATTCATATGCTCAAGCATATGTCGCACCAAATGGAGGGGGATTTATTAGTCTTCAGATGTCCAAAATTCATGCATAATAGTTGTAAATAATACTCTTCTTATAACTTGTTTGCAGAACTTTTTAAACAAATTTTCATTCCTAACATTAAATGTATGCTTTAAAATTATGAAATAAACGTGGGTAATGAATTCATGATATGAAAATCCCTAAATAGTAAATAATCCAAATTTCTATATAACAGCTTTATTAATTTTAAAACAATATCCCATTAGTGATCAATTACTAATATTACTAGCCATTAGTGTGTGTGTGTGTGTGTGTCTCACATTTAAAAAACAAAACAAAACGGAACAATATTTTTCTCGAAGAACTTTTAATACAAAATGATCACGACCTTGAAATGTTACTGTGCTAAATTCACTGTCTATAACTCAATACGTATACTAGTAAACAACGTTCGCGCTCGTGCAAGGTCAGAGACTTTGCAACAATGATCGCCTATTTTGGGCATCACATTCCTCGTGAAATGAGATAATAAATGTTGTAACTCTAGGCTCCTAGTTTACTCATTGCCCCTCCTACGAATGTTTCCCCTTCTATAAGTACCCCCTACTCATGTCTCAAATTGACACTCTCCCCCTCCCGCGGGCCCGCAGCACGTTTCGGTAAGGCCCATCTCAACGCGAGAGGGGCAGTCCGTGGCCTGCGCGACCAGCCAATCGCCGCGACGAACGCCAGCGCCGTACTTGAATATTCATGCTTCGAAATCCAGCGGTTGTGGAGAACGTAACATATAAAATTAATTGTGCGTCACGCAGATCTCCCATATTGCAAGAAAAAAGGAAGTTCTTGCTTTGGAAAGGTCATGCAGTGGATAAAATGAATTAAAGTGCGTTCATGAGTGCAACGAATACAGATGTGAGAGAAGACGTGACATGAAAGGTAATGTAGGGTACATATGTTGTTTGTGAAGGGAGGTGAGATTGTTTTACACACACTTGCAACTAGACCGACGATAAATATTTGTTGTTAGCGCAAACAATTCTAGATTAATTATTTGGTGTTGCATGTTGCCTTATCATCTAGTATACTACGTGAATCCAAAAGAAGTGTTTAAAATCATGACGAATATTAACAAGTTTATCTATTCTGTTCTGAATAGAATTTGATATTTTTCACATCAGAAAAATAATTCAAAACTGTCAATATTTTATCACTGCTGTAAGTTCTGAAGTAAAATATTCTGTATCAGTTAAGTTATTAGTAAAATTCACATTCCATGCAATTTTAAAATTAAATACTCGAAAACAAGCACAGAATTTCAAAATTTTGGAAGGTAATGCTTAAGAATATTTAAGGAAAAAATAATAATGATTATATTTCCCTTTCTTTCAATTTGCAATTGCGCGACGTTACGTGATGTTTCATGCAAGAAATCGTTGGAAAGTTATTCGCGATGTGTGAAGATGTATAGTTTTGTCCAAAATAACTATCTATTAAAGAATAATTGTGCTATGCCGTAGATTCGGCAAATAAAACTATTCCTGGTGATCCACGTATGTCTTGATTACTCAATTCTTTGATTGACCCACTTCTTGCTTTAATTTCTATTATGTAATTCACGACACAATTCTAAAGAGTGTGTTCTAAAATCAAGCCATACCTTCACTTTCATATTCTAAACTTTTCCATTCCCAGCTTTCATTTTAACTTCTGACCGCAGCAGACGATATCTTACCTGTCGCGCTGACATAACTACATCTAGATGACCATTCATAACAAATGCTCTCATTTCCGTACACACGCATTCATACGCACACACACGCAGCAGGGTTCGCGCAGGGGCGACGCGGCGCCCGCGGGGTACGTACGGGGCGGGGTCCGTCGGCTGCCACCAAATTGTACTAAATTGCCGTCGTTAAACGACGGCTCGTCAAACCTTCCGCGCGAAACGAAGAAAATACGCGACCAGCCCCCGCGTTGATGGCGAGAAATGGACGTTCGTTAAGCGCCTGATTTTTGCTTGATTGTCCGCAATGGACGCTAATAAATGCCGGCGGCGCAAAATCTACACACAACGACTCGCGCACTCACACACACGCGCACACGCGGTTTTTTTCAAGTCCCGCGCAGTAATCCTGGCCGTTGAAAAAGACGTTTAATTCCGAGTGATTGGTAAGAATCAAGGCTTTTTAACCGTAAACGAGCCCTGATCTGGCTAGATGAAAGTTAATCTAATGTAACACGACGACGCGCAGCACAGAGCGGAGCACTGTCACCAACCACATGCCACTCAATTTATATTAAGTTAAATTTTCTACCCAGGATCCGCGGGCGCGCCGGCCCGGCGCACGCCCCCCACCCCGCCGCCCCGCGGGCCAATGAGCGCGCGCCGGGGGTTGGAGGGGCCAATGGCGCGCGGCGAGGCGGGGCCGCCCCGCTGGGGCATTGTGGGGCGGGTGGTGGCCGTGGCGGCGGCGGCGGTGGCGGTGGCGCGGTGGCGGGGCGGCGCCGGGCGCGAGGTGGCCGGCGCGAGGGTGGTCGCGGGCCTTCGGCTGCTCATCAGCGCCGCCTCGGGAGGTCTGTGGCGCCGGCGACGCGCGACCCGCGCAGGGGGAGGGGGAGGCAGCTTCGCTGTCTTCGAGGCGAGAGGGTGACGTCGAGTGGCGAATGGTGTTGCAGGGCTGAGGCGGCCGTGTCTCTCAGCCTCCACTCCCCGTCGTGCCGCTCTTGTTCTTTTCCTTCTACTCAGTGTCTTCGTCGTTCTGATGGGATTGGGCAGAAAATTGGTTACGATGTCACTGTCTCCCTCTCGGAGTCTCTTCCTCTTCGAGTTTTATTCCATTGCTTGCCTATGAAACCTTAGTAGCGGCATTCACAATCCATATTTTTTGCTCCCCCTCATAGAAAAATTCTGATCCTGGCTATTCTTGAGTGTAATAATTTTCTTTTATTTTTGGCTATTCACACTATCTATTGTATTAGTGTGCATTAATGCTATCTTCTTCGTTCCATGACGAATAAAACTCTTTCCAAAACTTAAACAATAACTTGTTTAGTAAACATGTGTTGCTTTTTGAGGGAGACGAAAAGAGCAATTACCGACTAAAAAATATTGCACTGTTTAGAAATAGATGGAGAACATTTCATTTTTATAATGAGTTTTAAATAATTTTGTATTATTTATTTGAACTTATTTTTATTGATATTTCTCAACAAAATGATTGGAGAATTATGAAAAAAATTAAATGTTTGGAGACTTATTCAATTACATTACTTATGTGAATCTCTTTCGTAAAGTAAAATCAATATTAACTTTTTTTGATTTTTACTTATTAATTTGTGGAAACGAGATATAGCCGTATTACCTTGACTTTATTCATGCCTTCAATTTCGTTAAAATAAATTATTTTGTTCTATAACTTATATAATTGCTTGGCAGCTGCTCAATTGCGAATTACATAGGAATTCTGAATAGTACTATGTAAAATATTCTAATTTACAAATGCAGTATTTTCAAATCATTAATAATGAGCGACATATTGGTATTGGTGTTCTGACAGAATATGCTGCAACGAACGAATCTTCCTATTCGTATGTTTCCTTTTAGAACATTTAACTTCAGGAAACTCTGATAATACATTTAATATACTATGTCTAATACACAAAAAACTAGCATGAGCTAACATGTCCAATTCTTCAAATAGTGTTTGAAAACCAATGAATGTCACAAACGTTTGATATAGAATTTCCCATTATTAAATATATGCAGAAGAAGTTTAATACATGTATAATATGAATATATGAATTTGATTTACTACCAATAACACATAATAATTGGAGAGGAGGGGGAAACGTTATTGCCAGGACGTATATCAAGATATCATCTAATTTTTATTCCATGGGAAGAAAACATATAGAAAAACATCGTTTTCGTAAAATTGTGATCTGGCTTGTCTTTTAAGAGTCGTCTGAAATTATCGGTACTGTCGGTACTTACCGGTAACGTAATCGTCATTACTAAGGTTTAAAAGTTCGATATCGTTTTAATTCTATAAATACGCGCAAGTTTACTTCTGATAGAAGATATAATATTGGTGTTTTGTCGTTTTTGTTTATTACAGTAATAAAACTATACTTTGCATATATTCAGTTTAATAAGTTTAGGGCGGCCCTACTACGAATGTTAATTCTAAAAAAAGTTTTTTATGAACTATTCAATTAATGAAATAATACGGTAAACCATCGTTAACACGAATTCCAAGGGTCTGAAAGAATCTATTCTTGTTATAAAAATTCGTTAACTGATTTCCATATATATCCTCTTAACTAAGTTTCTTTGGCGAAACCCATTTTTTTCCTTTGACAACGAATTTCGTGTTGAGTCGAAGTTCGTACTATCGAGGGTGTACCGTGTTACATTCATATTATGTTAATATATTAATTTTTATTAACTATTATATTATAAGCTATTATATTAATTATTACTAACTATGCTCGCGCAAACATTCCGCACTTTGTAAGTTCTTGTTTTAAAGTGCAAATATCTTCATAATGAATATTAAGAGCACGTTTCTGAATTGATACGACTGGTATTGTGCGCGAGTAAAGATGTGTTGAGTTAGAATACTTATGTTGCTTTGCATTTAATTTCAAACAAAATCGAATAGTCATTTTAATTTTATCGTGGCACATAATTTCTATCTCTATTTCTTCAATTAAAGTTTACGCAGATTTCGATTTACTGCGCATCTGACCATCCTTACTAAGAAGTAGGGGTCTCCAGAAGAATATCCCCAAAACTTAATTGAAGATTTAATAATGTATTATACAATGGTAGAATATTGCTTAAAACATAAGTCGGGCCACACCTGTCCACGTCTGTCCCCTACATATCCTCACTTGTCCCTGACTGTCCCGATTTGTCACCCCAAAAACTTGTCCAAAAACTCGTGTCTTCATAAAACTCACCAGTACCCACTACACTTGTATAATATAAAAAATGAAATGTTGGTTTTAAGAGCCTAGGACGTATAGTTTACGCTCGAGTTTAATATGTCTTGCAGAAATCTGTTCCTATGTCGTAATCTAAAAATAACTTACATTTTTCTTCTCTTAAATCAAATTGATTCATGACTGGGCGGTAATTCCTTAACCAGAAGAAGCCCAATTAGAAGGTTTCTTATAACTCGTAATAAACCAATCTCTATCCTTAGAGTATTATTTATAAGGACGTATTCCGTAGAGAAAGGATATTCGAAGTTTCTACAATAAATAAGTCAATAATTGTTCGTATAAGAATCAAAATAAATATTCATTTTAGATTAAATGCAATATATTAATTTAGAATCAATTCAAAAAGGTCTCTTGATACTTCGAACTTTGAGTTCAGATTTTGTTAATAAAGATAGCAGAAAATTGTTGCTCTCAACAGGCACCTTATGGCTACGTCATTGCTTCAGTAATTCTCTTCCTCGTGTGTTTGGATGAATCAGAAGGCGCTTCATGGGACTTGCCAATGACAGTCAGTGAGTCACTACGTCCTCCCAGGTCCTAACATTTCTAGTACATTTCAAACGAGTTTTCTTTTTGAAATACAAATCTAATTTCAAAAACACATTTTTTTGTATTACATATAGTGTCTTCTTCATACAAGCCCCTAGTCACACATGAGTACATTTATATTTTTTTTATTTCCTCAGATCTACGCTTGTATACCCTTCATCTCATATTTCATCCTTATTATGTCTTTACTAGAGATATCTTGTGACCCGAGCTCTTCTAGGAGTATTCATTCAACTCAAAAGAGTTTTGTGTTAAGCTACTAAAGCACAAAATCGCGAATTTGGCATCTTCAGGTCAATTATAATTCTTCGAAAATATATTTATCTTAATTCTTTTATGATCCCTTCATTCGAAATTCGCCTTAGCTTGTGGCTACATTTTAATAAAACCTTTCATGTTCATATTAAATAACAAGTTCTTATTATATAGTTAAAATTGATTGACCATTCAAACCAAATTTTAGAAATCACTAACTTAGTTACTAATCTAATGACTGAATTTTAAACTATGTAAAGACAGTACTTTACTTTTCTATTACCCATTTTCCCGTTTTATTTGTACAAGAAATTTTAAAATGGTTGGTCAAAGTTTATTGCAAACATTTATTTTAGCACTGTAAAACTCATTAACAAGACGGAAAATAAACGGAAATAGAAATAAAATGTTTTTAGATTGATAATATTTAAAAGTTCTTATATGGATTGCGTTTTAGATTTCTAAAATATGTCAGTAAAGTTCGAGTATTTGCATAAATATGACTTAATCGATGCTTATAAATATAGTGGCATAGCTGGAATATTTCAACCGGGACTCCATAGACGCCGGGACTTTGTTTTGTTTTGGAGAAATTTTCACATATGCTGAAATGAAAATTAATTTTTATTTGTTTATTGATTGATTAGTAATACCGGTGGATGGCTAAGATCATTAGTGCCGTAAGTGTAGCACATGTTTTGTCGCAGACGGTGGCGGCGCTCTTCTCTCGTTGGATGGCGAGATTCGACGCAAACTTCGGCTTGTGGGGTTTTCTCCCGCCAGCAATCTCCCACCAGAGGGCCACCGCCCGAGACGGGTCCGCTTAAGCTCGCGGCTGGTGTGGTTGTGTAGTGCATGTGAGTGTGAGTGATTTTAAGTAAAGGGTGATGATAGGAGAAGAAAGGCGAAAGAGACCTCTCGCTCTGTCCGTGGCCCGTTTGTTAGGTTACTTCGCTGGGTGTTGATCGGAGAAATCACGGAAAACTACCATTCAGAGCTGCCGGTCAATAGACTTCTCCTCCAGACAGCGATTGAATTCAACATAACTATGAAGCTAGTGTCGAAAGTCCTACCACCGTCGGAACTCAAACCCTAGAACCTCCCGGTCAGAGACCCTGCAGTGACATCAATTGATGTCCTGAGCCACCTAAGCCGGTAATTTTTATTTTTTGATTAATCTTTATTTATATCGTATACTATATGCTATTGAATGATTTTCGTCACTTTCGAAAATTAATTTAAAAAATATATATGTAATATGTGCCAACAGCTTCTGGGAAGGGCTGCTGTCTCATGACACTCCCACCTTAGGTGCCCCGCCGTATTAATATAATTATTAACTGGTGCTTAATACAGTAAATGTATTCCTATTAATTTTACTGCTTGTTTGATTTTACCTTGTCTGTTCAATTTTTTAAGGCCGTGTTTTAATATTATTCTAGATTAGAATGTTTAATAATTTTCCTCGGCTATGCGTACTATAGATAGAAAATATAATGGAATCAATAAAATAGTGCAAACATTTATTACACATGTTGCTCAGGCTAGGAATGAGGTATGTTATTAAAGTCCTATAGTATATTAAGATTAGTGCTGATGCTGAGAAGATACACGCAGTTTTGTACCAAAGTTCTGTGCAAAATTCGAGAAAAGTAACACTTTAGCCTAAAGAACGGCAGTGGTTTAATCAATGGAAGCAGTTTTCACGCCGGTATCTCTTACACTGTCCCATTGTACACTCCGGGCCGTGAGAATAATCGTTGGAAATATATCCTACGTTTTAAATGAAAAGTGCCAAAATTCTGTAAAATTATTTAGTTTCATTAAACTTACAGTAGCAGGGACAGTGGTATCAGCAGGTATGTTGGCCCCGGTGTTCGAGTTCCCACTACACATCCTCTGGTGTAATTTACTTGGGTGCAAGAGGCGGAGTATTATGTGGTACTACTTTTTAAATAAAAAAATGATCAAAATTGTAATTTTTTAAAATTTTACTTAACCTATATGGTAGCAGGTACTGGTATTAGACGTTACGCGTTCCCTCTGTCCCTTGTCCTCCCACACATATGCTCGTGTAATGTACTTTTTTGGGAGACATAGATTCTAATGTTTAAAAGAAAAACAAAACCCAACGTAAAATTGTAGGGCTTTCGGCAGTGACAAGATACAACCGCGCCAGACTCCCACATGTTAATATCACCATTTTTGAGAATGTGTCTCTATGTCATTTTTGTATTTACGAAGGGCTTGGAGTATAACAACCCGTGACCCTCTTCAACCATGGTAATCGATATAATAACATTTACGAATAGCAGGAAGCTTACTGTGTCTTGTCTTGTTACTGTTTCTAGCCTTCCTATTTTTCAGTTTTACCGTAGAAGGTATCCAATGTACAATGTACAGTAGATGGATTACAATGCCAGTGAATAGAGAGGGGGTGCAATTCTTACCAGTGAATATACAAATTCTTTACAACATACAAATTCTGAATTTCACAAAACTCGGAAGGCAGACATTTTTGGTATGACACGCATTCTTTCTTCCTTCAATAGTAATGAAAGTACAAAATGGAAATTATGAATTTGTTTAAAATGATGCAATTTTATTCCAACAGTTTGAACTATTGGAACTTCACTATAACACGTTACTTTATTCGGAAGAAGTTTTCTTTCACGAAAGTCTAAGAATCCCGTGTACTCTAAATGTTTCCGAAGACATCTTTTCAAGAATTCTTCACAGAGTAGTACAAAGTAATTTACTTAACTTACTTGGGGAAAACATCCATACGGTAGATTTATAAATGGGTACATGTACAACAAGTCAGAGCGCGCACTATCAATTCAGGTCTGAAGGCAGTATTTCCCACTCTGCAGAACATCAGTCTAAGCCATTTTTTCATAGCGTGCCGAAATTTGAGTTAGAAGTCGAGAGAAATGAGCTAGCAATTGGAAAATACTCGAATTAACAAGACTAAGGTATTGAACAATAAAGGTATTGAAAAGTAAGGCAATGACTTCCTGGGTTCCTCTTCCTCAAACACGTGTCTGAAACTTGCGTCATTAGCAACTTCATGCTTTATAAAACTTTTCAGTTAAAATATAAATCCAACGTTCATGAATAATTAATTTCTATGAATTTTCTTTTTTTGGAGGCGGTCATGAACAAAGCAGGAAATGCGGTAACTTTCCATTTTTGAGCTTCGGAATTAAAATCCCGACAATTAATATGCAATTTTTGGCGGGCAAAGAAAATTGGCAGGAGGATATCTTGGCATATTCGCAGAAGGACAACTCCGGATTCACCTGCCTCTCCTACATTATCATTTCAGTTAACATTTGCACCATAACTTCTATAACATTAGTTACGGTTTCGTTCACCAATCCGGAAAATGCCGCATAAGCTCTGATGATGGGATCCTTCATAAATAAATTTAAATACTTCGTCATTTTCATAACATGTTTCTGATTTATTTTTTAAATCATTGATTTTGATAATTTTGCTCTATAAACATGTTATTTCCTTCTGTTACAATCTTCTTGACTTCATTTGAACTAAATATCACAAAGTGTCCAGGTGTCCATTATTAAAAAAAAAAAAAAAAAAAAAAAAGAAAAGAAAACAGATTCGGAATGCGGAGCAGAGGCTGAGGATAGGGCGAGAGCGAGTGTGAAGGTGGAGGCAGAGGCCGAGGTTGCGGCGTAGGCGCAGACCAAAGCGACAGTGAAGGGAGATTCAGAGGCAGCGAGGTAGTCGGAGGCGAAGGCTACGGCGGACGTGACGGTGGAGGCGACGGCATAGGCGATAACGGAGGCGATGGCGGAGGCGACGAAGGTGGCAACGGTGGAGGTGACGGCGGAGGCGACGGCGGAGGCGACGGCGGAGGCGATGGCGGAGGCGACGAAGGTGGCAACGGTGGAGGCGACGATGGAGGCGACGGTGGAGGCGACGGCGGAGGCAACGGCGGAGGCGACGGTGGAGGTGACGGCGGAGACGATGGTGGAGACTATGGTGGCGGCGACGGTAGAGGCAGAGGCGATGACGGAGGTGACGACAGTGGCGGGGGCGGAGGCTACGGTGGAGGTGACGGCGGAGGCGATGACGAGGTGACGGAGGAGACAATTGCGGAGGCTTTGGTGGAAGCGGGGCGATGCGTAGGCGATGGCGTAGGCGATGGCGTAGCGATTGGCGTAGGCGATGGCGAGGCTACGGGGGGGGTGACGGCGGAGGCGATGACGGAGGTGACGAGGAGACAATTGCGGAGGCTTTGGTGAAAGGCGTGTGGCGTGATGGCGGTAGGCGATGGCGTACGGACGAGTGGGAGGCGTGAGGCGATGGCGTGAGGCGGAGGCGATGGCGGAGGCATGTAGGGCGTGAGGGTGTGACGCGGCGAGGCGATACGGAGGTGACGGAGAGACAAATTGCGGAGGCTTTGGTGAAGGCGGTGGCGATGGCGTAGGCGATGGCGTAGGCGATGGCGTAGGCGATGGCGTAGGCGATGGCGGAGGCGATGACGTAGGCGATGGCGGAGGCGATGGCGGAGGCTACGGCGGAGGCTGCGGCAGAGGCGATGGTAGAGGCGGAGACGACGGTGGAAGCAACGACAGAGGCGGAGACGGGCGTTAACATTTTTGTTTCGAGGCGAGCGTTTTCGCCTCCTCTCCTAGGTGTTGGACCCGCTTCGCAGGGATTCTTCGCTCTTCCTCTCTTGTACTCCTCAGCGCAGAGAAGCTGCAGGGTGTGTTACGTTGCGGTGCACATTATTTGAATTACGTACCCGGTAGCATCAAGAAGCCTCGTTTCCTGGACAACGAAACTTTTTGATGGGAAAACGATTCCCCCAAACGACCTTAAATGACGGTGAGAATTTACAATATTTTTTGTCGGTATAATTTAGGGACACCTCTACATTTACCTGCATATTCGTCGTAAAATGCATGTTTTTCACTGACCTCGACACTGCATTTATCTACGTCAGTTCTGAGTTTCTTTTTATTTATTACGTACTGCTAAATGAATTATGGATATACTCTATATGATCAAAAGTATCCGGACACATGGCTGAAAATGACTTACCAGTTCGTGACGACCTCTATC
Source organism: Gryllus bimaculatus (assembly GCA_017312745.1). Taxonomy (NCBI): domain Eukaryota; kingdom Metazoa; phylum Arthropoda; class Insecta; order Orthoptera; family Gryllidae; genus Gryllus; species Gryllus bimaculatus. The sequence goes on from BOPP01000063.1 coordinate 2,405,026, forward strand.
GGTAATGCTGGAATTCAATAGGGTGTTGGCCAACCCTTAGCCTTGATGACAGCTATCACTCTCACGGGCATATTTTCAATCAGGTACTGGAAGGTTTCTTCGGGAATGGCAGCCCATTCTTCACTGAAGTATCGATGCACATCGGAGAGGTCTGGCACGAAGTAGGCGTACCAAAACTTACGAAGTGTGTTCGATAGGATTCAAGTCAGGACTGTGTATAGGTCGGTCCATTGCAGGGATGTTATTGTCGTGTAACCGCTCCGCCACTGGCCGTGCTTTATGAGCAGGTGCTAGATCGTGTTGAAATATGCAATAACCATTTCCGAATTGCTCTTCAACAGTGCAAGAGTTGTTTAAAACATCAACGTAGGTCTGTGCCGTGATAGTACCACACAAAACAACAAGGTGTGCAAGCCCCCTCCATGAAAAACACGATCACTCTATAACACCATTTTGGACGTGTCCGGATACTTTTGATCACATAGTGTAGTTATAGAAATGTTGTGACTAGTAATCAGCTTTTTACGCAATCGCACATTTATTCTGATTAGTCTCAGAAGTCGAGAGTTCAGTTGTGTTTCTGAGTAGAGTCTCTAAATGCTTATTGCGAAGTTTTATTTTGCATACCTGAGCTATACTGCATAAAAATGCATATTTCAGGGTTATGCTAGATTATGTTTCATATTTTACGATCAGCATAAAATTACAAATTTCAAGAATGATTTATTCTTTCCCTCATTTGGTTTGTTTCTTCTTTAGGTGAAAATCTGTTAATAATGAATATTTAGTTATTTTGATTACGACTTCTATTTAATTTATTTTTCTTTCATCTACTCGAATACTGTACTCTGTAAAGCAAAGGAATGATTCTCAGAATTGAATAACGATAAAATGAACGATCAACGTCTTTAATCACAGCCCTTGTTCCTGATTAACTGAAAGAGGAGCTCGCTCAAAACATATTCTTCGAACATCGATGTTGTAGAACCAGTCGATACTTATCTACTACTCTTTATCACTTATCTTTCTAATTTTGCCTTGAACTGCGTTCAGTTGCAATCTGTTCACCCTCACAAAACGAAGTTCACGTAACTTCTATTTATTTTAGTACCTTATTCGTTTCGTTAGGTAATATTTTTAAATTATTGCACTCATTTTTACTGCATAGTTTTGCATTTTTATTAAGATTTTGCTGCATATATTATTGTAAATGTTGACATTTTCTACTTCATAAAAATCCGATCCCTAGTTATGAGATAACTCAACAGTAGGCAAGAGGCGACGCGTGAAGCACGGAAATGTTTACGCCAGCGCAGTACTCGAGACGGTCGCCACTTTGAACGAGTGCGATCGGCACGCGCTTTTACTCAACTCACACCACTTTCGCGACGATTGAGAGCAAAATTTTATGTATTTCCTAACTAGTCAGCGATACTTATTGTTTGACTTTCTTTATTTTATAAACTGTTCAATATTGATATTTTTGTTGCTTTTTTCTCCTGCGGCTTGCTATTTTCTAACAAAAGCTGCATGTGTTATTACTATCTCATTAAGGTTTGTCTATTTTCGCATGTACCATTTCTTTTTTCAAAAATGCAAATTTACTTTTCAAACACATACCTGCCTAAATGAAGGCAGATTCAAAGGCCAAATTCAATTTTTTTATTGAATTACGCATTTTGAAAAAATATATATAATGCTTATTGTCATGTTCTAACTTAGGTAAATGGTGTAAAAACAAAAAAATTAACATTTATTAATTTATTTCATTACTTATGTTGTAAAATAAGTGACTAAAAGGGGAGATAAAATAATGAAAATAAAAAAAAGAGTCCAAATGGAAAACATCACAAGTTCAGGCATGATATGTATTTAATTAAAAGAAGAGCAGACAGAATTTTAATATAACTAATAAATCTATAAAAACTATAAAAATTAAATAATGGTAATTTTTCCCCGGTCTTATTAAACCTAGTATCATGAGAATAGTGTCTAAGGAACCATTTAAACCTAATTGCTGCAAATAACAATGTTTTTAAGTAAATAATGAAAGTGAATCATGCAAAAATTAAAAATCTTTAGTTTGAACCATAAAAATGTCGGTATTTGCTTATATAAACGTTTTACTTCCAGCAGCAACAATTCATAAACGCTTGCCATGCATCCAATGAAGAATTAGTGCAGTCCGCGCCGAGATTAAAAGTAATTACTACTGCCTGGAGAACAAAATCTGATTGCTGTTTTGTTTATCGGTTTCAATGTAAAACGCACAGTGAAATGTTGATCTTGAAATTCACAGTGAAATGTTTATGAAATTTGAACCACCAAGGTTGCCTATTGATTACACGAATAATTTTTCTTTTGATTACGAAAATAAACTCATAGTCGTAGCTACTGGAAAGAAATTTTAGTTTATATTGTATAAGATTGTGATAAGATTGCAATTCTAAATATTTTACATACTTATATTATTTGTAAAAAATCAGAGAATTGGAAGCGAAATAAAACAATTCCCTTATTGTGAGAATCAGCGAAGGCTGTATCGCATTTTGAATAATATATTTTACGAAGCGAAATGGCTTCTAGACGAAAGACGGAATAAGAAACTATAATTTAGACTGTGCGGGAAATTACCATCATATGTTCACACTTATTTCTAGATTCTGTGATCTCTCCGATGCAAATGCAGTGGGAACATATTTCCAACATCTTCCGGACCACATAAATTGAAGAACACCGAAATACTCGACATATCTACTTGTATTGGACATGCTCAATATTTCAATAAGTTATTTTTATTGTAATTCTTCCCCTCTTGCGAATGTTGGAGTGTCAGTTTAAAAGGAAAATTAGATAAAATTGTATTTAATATAAATATTGTAATATAAGAATTCAAATGAATACCAATTTAAAAATAATATCTAAGATATAATTAAAATTCTTGAACAGCATTAGGCCACTTGGACTCAGGACTATTCAAAGTACTTAATCTTAATTGCTTTGGACGAGACATTTTAAACATTTTAACGTTGAACGAATCATTGTTGTAGAGGAAAAGGATGAAAAGAAAAGAAAGCCCTCAAATGAAAACAAGTTAATAGCACGAAACACATAAAAAGTATTACAACCTACTACATTTCATTAAAATGTTGCAGGTACTCTCAAATTATTTTACAAATGTGATTTGATTGAAATTATAATCAATTTAATTCTAAGATTGTAAGTTTGGAACTTTCAAGAATGTTTTATTGTCTCCTGCACTCGGCATTGATGAAAAGCTGGTGAAGAATTTCACATCAGATCAGTCCAACCTTGCTACACGCACACACACTCACATACACACATACACACAGTGTTCAATTTTTGAGGTCTATCAAAATATTGTCGTTCTTTATGAAAATTATTAAAATAAAAACGTTAGGACAATTCCGACACATGATGAGTGAAAGTGTATCTGTTAGAAATAAGGAAAATAATTCAGTTCTGCTATAATAATGCTTTCCCAACCTCGACCAAACGATAAAGAGTATTCTCGTATTGGCGTGAAACTACTAGACTACTACTATGTAAATTCAACGACTGTAGTTACCACGACAACCAATACCGTTCAGCTTTAGATGTGTCAACGGCATTATATTTCTTGCCATGCCCGGCGGCTGGCTGGCGTTATTTGTTCTGAGGCAAGTCGCTCTCTGGAGCGACACCCGTCCGCTTGCGCGCGGGGGCTTCGGAGGACGGAGGCGGCGGCGGCGGCCGCGCGACCGCCCCTGCGCCCCCGGCCGCCCGCGCCAATTGGGGCCAATTGAGGCAATTGGCGTCAATTGGCGGCGCGGCGCAGAGCGGCATAAGTACGTGGCCCGGGAGCCGGCTCGGCGGGCGGGAGCGACGGCGGCGGCGGCGGACGGCAGCGGGCGGCGGCGGCGGGCGGCTGCGCGGCTTACGGCGCGCGGCGGCGTTCCGTCTGGGCGCGCAGACGGCCACGCGTTCGCCGGGGACGCGACGGTACAGTCGCAGGTGCCCACGGCGCCGGAAGGCGACACTTAGGGGCGAATCTCCGGACAGGCCGGAAATCCCCGTCATTTGTCTTGATGAAAAAGCTCTAGATATTTAATATATTCTAAAGTAAAGCGTTCACTAAAGGAGAAAATGTAACAGTATGTAGGATATTCTCTTCGAAAGCAAACGGGAAAGTAAGACGGAAATTAAAAAAATAAATTTCTCTCATTTTTGAATGAAATATGATATGAGATATGATATGTTTGAATTTTATCAATTATATCTCGAGGGACGTCTAAGATTTCTGTATACTGAATCTGGCTATCAAAAGAAAGTCAGTTTTCACAATCTCTAACTTTCATAATGCGATTCTTCGCGTACAATTTACACAAGATATCGTTTTTGGAAATAGAAACGATAACGGCGCATGTTTGGGTTCATGCCATGTGATAAGGAAGTCATTGCTGGTGGCAACACCCAGACCACGCGATTTCGATTTCCAAATATCCTCCACACCACCTCTAGCTGAAACTCTGGATGGCGTAGTGTCCTCGTGGGAGCGTCGCGTGTCTGGCCGCGACTATACCTCCTGTCGGGCTGTCGGCGCGAGGTGGTCTCGAAGCTGGACATGGACATTCGCCCCCCCCCCCCATAGAAGCGCGGCGGAGGGACACAAGGGAGGGCCGGCGCGCGGCTCACTTGGGCCACTCTTGCCCGCACTGCGTTAATAAGGAAGTGACGCAGTGCGGGCGGCTGGGAGGCGACGGCGGCGGCGGCGGCGGCGACGGGCGGCGGGCGGCGGGAGGCACAAGGGTTGATGAGAGACGGGGCAGCGGTCCAGAGGGTCCAGATCTGGAAGGTCTGGATCTCAGCGTCCCTCTTTATCAAGGCCCGTGAGGCTCCAGGTCGCACTGTTTCCTCCATAATGATGGCGACACCGTCTTGAGACTGTAAATATGTAGAAAAGAGAAAGACAACAAAAATACTACTTAAAATGTTTTAGACTGTCTCTGCAGGTTAAGTATTAAATGCAGGGAAATATGTGCAAGAATTGTCAAGAAAAATTAGAGTAGACAGTAGTTATTCTTATTTTTTATTTTTTGCGGCGACTAGTCTTATTAAGCTCAGAAAATTATTATTTCAGACATTATTGTCTTTAAATGAAGGAATGTAACATCTATTAATTCCTTTGAAAATGACAAATTCATCGAACTTGCCAGATATATTTTTTTAAATACGTTTTTTAAGAGAGCGTGATTGTAAAAAGAAAATAGAAAAAAATGACCACAATGAGTACTTTATATTCCTCTTAAATAACCGATTTACTGTTTAACAAGAGATAGCTGATTGAATGATTTTTAAACGTTCTGAATTGCTTTCACTGATATATTTAATTGTGGTGAACATTCTCTAAATTGTTACAACAAAGCACTTCACACTGATCACGATACATCGTTAAGGGAGGACACTTCACCATTTACAGGACGCAGGGAATGAACGCGCACCCTGAATGATTATGCATTCCCCATTCATACATGAGCTGCTACGCATTTAAAAGGAGGCTCCACACTTTCAAACGAATTGCGTTTAGTATCAGTAGTTAGCTAATTCCATTAAACAGCTTTGCGAAGGAGAAGATTTAATGAAGTCTAATAAAAGTGTTGGTAGTTCTCTAATTACATTGGGAAATTGAAAATTCTATCAAGTGGAAGCTGGGTCGCATTGTTTCATGTTTCCGGGCAGTTAACTGCAATGGTCATTAGTTCAATTAGTGCAGAGAATGTTTGTCGGCTCCTGCTGAATGGTGATATCCGGTGATACAGGTGGTTTCTGAGGATTTCCTTCGCCAGGTACTATCAGTGTAGGTCAATGTAGCACCACTCCAGCCGGGACGAGCTCTAATCTCTTGTCTTGTCTTTCGGCATGCGTGGTAGAGTAATGCATGTAAGTGTGTGTGTGTGTGTGTGTGTGTGTGTGTGTGTGTGTGTGTGTGTAAGAAAGGGGTGAGGATAGGACAAGTAAGTGGACGGAAAACCACACGCCTATCCTGTGATCCTTTTGTTAGGGTTCTGCTCCGGCATTCGCCTGGTATTACTCGGAGAGACCACGGAATACTACTGATCAGAGCACACGCCCGCTAGACGTCTCCTCCAGACAGTGAGCGGCTTAATTTCATCTAAGCTGAGTAGCTGATAACGAAAATCCGCCATCGCCGAGGCTTGAACCCCAGAACCGCCCGGACAGGTGAGCTGCAGAGAGAGTGGCGATGCTGGCTCAGAGCTAATCTCAATCGGTAATTTGCACTGATGTCCTTTACAATGTTTCATCGCAACAATGTAAAGGTAACAACGTAAACAATGTAATCGTGTTGTTAATGCTCCTCGATGATTTAGATATTTGCCTAGGTGTGAATTTGCGAACATTACCCCTCTCTGTTAGCATCGGTATGTAACCATAGAGAATGATACAAATTTATATTATGACAAAGTATATTTTGCTCTACCCAAATGTTTAGTTCGAGCGAGTGACTATGTTCCTTAACCGCATAAGTGATGAATTAGAAGCTTGCTTATGTGTAAATTTACGAACATTGTAGCACATCCGATATCATCACGGTACCGTAGACCGAAACACAAGGTTATATTTCTATTAACATGACAGAATGAAATATTGCACCGCAAAGGTTTAGCACGAGTGTTTGACCATCTCCCTCTACCGCATCGGTTCTGAGGCTGACCATATTTTTTTTGAGACAAAAAACAGGACATGGAGATTGCAAAAACAGGGGAAGGTTAAATTTACTCTGCATTCACGAGTACAAGAAAATCATTTAAATATACTACATATTAACATGAACCGTATTTCTCACTGACAAAGTCTCCAAAAACATTGAGGAACCTGTCGTTAATAAGAACTTTTTTTCTTGAATACTTCTCTGACGATGAAAGCGTAGAAAACAAATCTTTGTTCATACAACTGACTATTTCAAAGTCTCTACTGACACGATTATTAAGATAAAAGTTAACAAGTACTTAAATAAATAAATAATAAATAAATAAAATATTTATGCAAAATGGGAGAAATGGCACTTTTCCGAAAAACAGGATATCATAAAAAGACGGGACGGCCGCGACACACCTAAAACCGGGACTGTTCCGTTCAAAACGGGGCGTCTGGTCTCCCCAGTTCTGATCAATTTAAACGATTGACTTTGGCACGCCGCGCCGGTCCCCTGGCCTGCAGACGTCGCTGCCATCAGACGGCGACGTCGCATGCGACGTGGGAGAGCGGGCGACGCCTGATGAGCGGCGTGGGCGCGCTAGGCCGGAACGGGGCCCAGGGGGGCGGACACGGGGGCGCAGGTCACGACGACAGCCCTCGCCCCCCAGCGATGCGACTGCGCGGTGGCGGCGGCGGCCCGCATACCGGCGCGTGCCGGCCCGCGGCCGCCGACTAGGGGTCACGTGGCGACAGCTGCGGGCCCGCGGGCGCCCTTAGCGCTGGAACGCTCCTGCTCACGCCCCGCCCCAACCCGCGCTCAGCGCCCCGGGCCCGGCCATCGGCCACGCGTCCCGCACCCCGTCACCTCACGGGGATGATGATGAGTGGTGTTCTCGATCGTCGGGGTGGGCGAGGGAAGAATGTGACCGCTTTATCCCTCTCCCCTTGCCTGGGAAGATGATGGCAAAGGTGATTTGCTTCATAATCACCACCGGGTGCTTTACTCAAACCTGCAACTTTACGTGTGCTATTTAAATCTGCAACTTTCGAATCTGTGTTCTTCGAAGTAGCTTTTAAAAATTGATTGATGTTTCTGGGCACGTCAACTGCTAAGGTCATTCGCCCCGGGTTTGCGAGGGATTTCCGGCTCCAGGTATCTCCTCCCAACGGGGCATCGCCCCAGTCTGGACAAGCTCTAAGCTCCCGACTGGTCTCCCGACATGTGTACTGCATGTAAATGTGTGTGTTTAAGGGGGAGGACAAGAAGGGGAAGGAGAAATTTCGTGCGGTCTCTGATCCTTTTGTTCCCTTGGCATTCACCTGTTATTGATCAGAGAAACCCAGCACATTCACCGCTCAAAGCAGACGGCAGCTAGATTTCTTCTTCTAATGGCAATGCTGGATCAGAGCTAAAACCAGACAATTATTATCAAATCAACTTTCTAAAACATTCCCTTATGGTGACTCCTCACATTCGGCATTTTCCGAGCAGCGAGCTACTGCTCACCCAATCCCGAGCAGCTGATGCGTTCGGCGAATGTTCCCTTCTTTTGATGTGTTTAAAAGCCCGACACGCTGGGGGTAGAGCCAGCACCGAATGTTCGTCACTCGACAGCTAGCAAGCAACTCATCCACACTAGTTAGGATTCGGTGAGCCGTTGCTCGCTACTCGCCGAATAACGAATGTGTGGAGCAGACTTTATATTATTACTCAATTCTTCAAAACATAAATTGATTAATAATAAGATCGTTGGTGAGGTAGATATCTTCAAATAATTGAAGAAATGGTGTTGTCAGGGGTCAAAATATTTTGATACCTGAAATTTTTTTTTTTCAAATCGATTAAATTCTGCTTTCCCTACGAATCTGTACTTTCGTTACTTCGAGGTCTGGATAACGCCGACTGTCAACCGCATCGACTGGTTCTTACCCATCGTTTATCATTTGATTTCATTTTATAAAATTAAAAAGGTTACTAATTTATATTTGTGTTATTAATTTGTATTTTTATTTGTGTGATTTTTAATATATCCATTTTCAAATATTTGGAAGGAAATTTATCCGACGTCGCGTTTCTGAAGGTCGTGCGAGATTAAGCTTCAGGTCTATAACACAAATGGAATTACTGTCTCAATTACTTCCAGTCCCATTTCATAATACGTGATTTCTTCATTATAAAATAGAGTAATTAAAAGAAAATGTGTTCATTGCATGTCCTCATGCTTTTTAATTGTTATACATATATACTTCATTTTTTCTAGTTTCCCTCTGTCTCGTCATCATTAAGGGAATTAAAACAAAATTGTTTTGATCTAAAAAATGTAGTGAATAAAATGATTACTGTGGAAGGAGCCCCGAGAGCACAGTCGTCCTCGAGATTTGCCGCAGTTGCCGGATGGGTAGTTCGACCCTGGCCTTTGGTTTTCCTCCTCCACTTGTGCTCTCGTCGTCTGTGACTCCGTCACGGCTTGAAACACAGTTCCTCGCAGCTCGTGATTAAACGAGGGGGTTTAGCAGGAGAGTTGAACGTTGGCTGAAAAATTGAATCACCGGAGAACACCCGTACGGAAATTATCAATGCGATCGGAAGCAGATCCGAAATCTTGCATAAGAGATGATTACACAGAGCATTATTATCTCCGCATTTCTTTTCGTTGCGCTCTCTGACAATAGAAAAAGTTAATTTACATCAGCATTGAATTTATCTCGATGATATCGATGTTATTTTACGTACTACTAAACATATTGTATAAAATTATTAAAAATGAATAGAAGACACTTCTATCCCTCTAGCCCGTTAATGTATTGATCATAAATTTGCTATACAAAATGCCAATTCTCCTTGAATTGCTGCCGCCACTATCACTTTATTATTTATTTAATTATTTATGCATTTATTTTTACATTCATTTAACTGTTTATTATTTTATGCTGCTTTCCGAGTTTGACACTCAATATAGGTAGAGGACGTGATGAATAGCTAATAATAATGTGATGGAGTAAAATATGGTGAGGCATCGGGAGCACTTCGAGAACAAATCGCCACAATCCGTAAGAGCCCCGCTATCTCGAGGTGGCAAAGGAGCGCGCAGGGCCGCGCAACAGGTCGCCCCGCCTGCGAAAGCTCCGTGCCACCCACGGCCCCCGCATCCTCCGGCGGCCGGGCGCGCCCGCAGATCCGCCCGCCGCCGCCGCCGCCGCCGCCGCCGCGGCGTCCAGCCCTCAGCCCCCAGCCCGCCACTCGGCCACCAGGCACCACGAGGGGCGGCACGCGGCACCGCCACCCTGCACTCTGCTCCCTGCACGCGACCGCCTTCGCCGCGGACCCCGCGCGGCGGCGCGTGTTTATTATGCGCCGAGGGGAGGCATGCGGGATACGATGAGCGGTCCGCTTAAAAGATATTGTTGGGTTTTTGTACCCTGGGGTTTCGTTGCGTATAAACGTCACGACATTCTCACAGTTCAGCCCCCCACCCCGGGGGAGGGATAAGAGGCTTATATGTTCCCGGAGACAAAAAGGTGGGGGGTTCGAGTACCGTCTAACGCATGGGTGTTTTCACCTCGTGGTTGAAACCACTCTTATAACACCACGTATTGCATCTGAATCGTCATCCCATAACCAGACACCTCCCAATCATTCATCTTTTCATAATCACGAAGCTTCTCATGGTTATCGTCATCCAGTGAAAGCTATTGGTAAATAATTGCTGGGATAACTTACTTAGAAAAGCGTTGGTAAAGGCGTAATTTTCCCTTTAACCAACTCTCGCCAATCTTGTGTGCTACTCATCATCACATTCTTACACAAACGTTCATATTTGTATATTTATCAACTGGTCAGGTCTTGCTGGTGTATGAAACCGATTTGTCGTGAAAGATGGAAAAAGCAGAATTGAAAGATGGTAGTCGCATCCTGGCTCCCCGCCGGTAGATCCAGAGATAATGGCCAAACCACTAAAAGCTAATAATCTAACAACAACAACAACAAACACAATAATAATAATAATAATAATAATAATAATAATAATAATAATAATAATAATAATAATAACAGTAATAATGGTAAAGACAACTTGCATTAGTATTCGTTACACATTTGGGCTTTCCGAATGGTTTTCTCTGGAATATTCTTACTATTGTCTCAATAATAATTTTATGATCCTGTAATTTTCATGCACAGAATATGAATGTTTAAGTTAAATGCACGAGTGTGAAAGAAAGTCTTCCAGCTGTTTTAAGAACTTTTTACTCTGTAGCAATTATTTACTTCTAAAATTAGTTTATCTCTAAAATTAGTTTATCTCTAAAATTAGTTGTTTCCGACCCTTACAAAGAGAAAGAATGTAAATTATGTAAGGGATTAGTGCAAATATGTTATAAAGTGATGTCACGATTACTTCAAAAACTCCTTTTGTTCCGACTACAATGATCTGAGACACGGACATAAGAGACAAACTGTGTTCCTGGAAGGGAACTGGGAGGGCCCGTATCTGTGTTTTTGGGGGGAGGGGCTACAACTACGTAACTCTCATGGTTTACGAGATTTGCTCTGAACAAAGTTAACTTCATTGAGTGTCCGGAAGAATCCTCAAGCCCAGCTCACAAGCTAGTTGAGAAACAGGACATTAAATTTTGTCCCTAAATAACCTCTTTCCTCCACTGCAGCATTCGGACTTCGTAAATAGACCATTTAAAATATGTGTTTAAGTTTTCTAGACCTTTTAACAAACAAGGAAAATATCGCTTGAACACATGAGTAATATGTGAGAAGGGTTGTCAAATCACTAATAGATCGTTATGATAAAAAATTAGACAATAACAGTTAAAAAAATAGTCTATTATTACCCTTTGGAATGAAGAAGCGATTAAAGAAAAACGTATAACATTGTGATCATGCTTAATTGTTATTAAAGAATCAAATATATAGAACATTCATCATATTTATTTATTGATTTCTATATTAACCGAAAATGGTTGTCAAATCTTTCAAACTACGTACTAGTTGTCGTATATTGCTCTTAATATCTAAGAGAACCGGCAAGTTTGTAGTAGATAAAAGTAAAAAGTATTATTTAGAAAAACACTTTCTAATTTTTAAAATCTAAAACATTTGATTTTTTCAAAAGATGAAACTGACTTGCTCGAATGAAGGAAATCCCGATTCTTCACACTCCTCGGAACTAGAAGGCAATTAAGAGTTGACCTATATAGCTTAATTCCTCCGTTTACGTTACATACGAGCTGGAAACAACAGTTCCCTGCTCCGATTTCCTCTCGGATCGCCGCCTGCCGGCGACTTCCTCCGCGAACAAGACCCGCGCGCTCTTTCCCGTGTGAGCGCCCGCGTTCCGAAACACGCGTGATCTCATCCCCCTCGCTTTTATGACGAGTGGCAGCAGCGCGGGCGGGAGAGTAGACGGTGGGTTGTGCTGGCGGCGGCGGCGCGGCGGTGACAGTGGCAGTAACGGCGGCGGAGACGTAGGCGGAGGTGGGGACGGAGACTAAGGCGGAAGTGGAGGCGAAGATGGAGGCGGAGGCAGAGACGGAGATGGAAGGGGAGACGGAGGTGGATGTGGACGTTGTGGCGGTGACAAAGGATGTGAGGTTGGAGGCAAAGGCGAAGGCTGAGGCTGAGGCTGAGGCTGAGGCTGAGGTTGAGGTTGAGGTTGAGGTTGATGTTGAGGTTGAGGTTGAGCGGAGGCTGAGGCTGAGGCGGAGGCCGAAGCTGAGACTAAGGCGGAGACAAGCGAAAACAGAGGTGGAGGCAGTGGCTGAGGCTGAGGCTGAGGGGGAAGCGGAGGCGGAGGCGGAGGCGGAGGCGGAGGCGGAGGAGGAGGAAGAGGAGGAGGAGGAGGAGGAGGAGGAGGAGGAGGATTACAAACATACAAATTCTGATTTCACAAAACTCGGAAAGCAGACATTTGGTAATGACACGCCATTCTTTCCTTCCTTCAATAGGTAATATCGAAAGTACACAAATGGAAAATTATGTAATTTGTTTTAAAATGATGACAATTTTATTCCAAGCAGTTCTTTTGAACTATTGGAACTTCACTATTAACACGTTACTATTATTCGGAGAAGTTTCTTTTCACGAAGTCTACGAATTCCCGTTGTAACTCTAAATGTTTTCCGAAGACATCCTTTTCAAGAATTCCTTCACGAGAGTACGTACAGGAAGTAAGTAATTTACTTAACTTACTTGCGGGTAAAACATCCATACGGTAGATTTATAAATGGGTACATGTACCAACAAGTTCAGAGCTGCGCACTACTCATCAGGTGCTGAAGGCAGTATTTCCAACTCTGCAGAACATCAGTCTAAGCCCATTTTTTCATAGGAGATGCCCGGAAATTTGAGTTGAAGTCGAAGAAATTGAGCTAGCAATTGGAAAATACTTCGAAATTAACAAGACTAAGGTAATTGTACACAATAAAGGTATTGAAGAGTAAGGCAATGACTTCCTGGGTTCCTCTTCCTCAAACACGTGTCTGAACTTGCGTCATTAAGCAACTTCATGCTTTATAAAAACTTTGTCATTAAAATATAAAATCCAAACGGTTCAGAATAATTAAATTCTTATGAATTTTCTTTTTGGAGCGGTCATGAACAAAGCAGGAAATGCGGTAACTTTCATTTTTGAGCTTCCGGATTAAAATTCCCGACAATAATATGCAATTTTTGGCGGCAAAGGAAATTGGAGGAGGATATCTTGGCATATTGCAGAAGGACAACTCCGGATTCCCTGCCTCTCCTACATTATTCATTTCAGTTAAAATTTGCACCAATAACTTCTATAACATTAGTCTAGTGTTTTCGTTCACCAATCCGGAAAATGCCGCATAAGCTCTGATGGATGGGATCTCAATAAATAAATTTAAATACTTCGTCATTTCATAAATTTTCTGATTTAATTTTTTAAATCATTGATTTTGATAATTTTGCTCTACTAAACATGTTAATTTCCTTCTGTACAATCTTCTGACTTCATTTGAAACTAAATATCACAAAGTGTCCAGGTGTCCATTATTAAAAAAAAAAAAAAAAAAAAAAAAGCAAAGAAAACAGATTCGAATGCGAGGCAGAGGCCTGAGGATAGGGCGAGAGCGAGTGTGAAGGTGGAGCAGAAGGCCGAGTTGGCGTAGGGCAGACCAAAGCGACAGTGAAGGGAGATTCAGAGGCAGCGAGGTAGTCGAGCGAGGCTACGGCGGAGTGACGGTGGAGGCGACGGCTATAGGCGATACCGGAGGCGATGGCGGAGGGCGACGAAGTGGCAACGGTGAGGTGACGGCGGAGGCGACGGCGGAGCGACGGCGGGAAAGGCCGATGGCGGAGGCGACGAAGGTGCACGGTGGAGGCGACGATGGAGGCGACGGTGGAGGCACGGGGAGGCAACGGCGGAGGCGACAGGTGGAGTGAGGCGGGAAGACGATGGTGGAGACTTGGTGGCGGCGCACGGTAGAGGCAGAGGCGATGACGAGGTGACGACAGTGGCGGGGGCGGAGGCCTACGGGTGGACGGTGACGGCGGAGGCGATGACGAGGTGACGAGGAGAAATTGCGGAGGCTTTGGTGAAGGCGGTGGCGATGGCGTAGGCGATGGCGTAGGCGATGGCGTAGCGATGGCGTAGGCGATGGCGAGGCTACGGGGGGGGTGAACGGCGGAGGCGATGACGGAGTGACGTAGGAGACAATTGCGGAGGCTTTGTGAAAGGCGGTGGCTGATGGCGTAGGCGATGGCGTAGGACGATGGAGGCGTAGGCGATGGAGCGGAGGCGATGGCGAGGCTAGGTGGGGGTGACCGGCGAGGCGGATGACGGAGGTGACGGAGGAGACAAATTGCGGAGGCTTTGGTGAAGCGGTGGCGATGGCGTCAGGCGAATGGCGTTAGGCGATGGCGGAGCGACTGGCGTAGGCGATGGCGGAGGCATACGGTGGGGTGACGGTCGGAGGCGATAACGGAGGTTGACGGAGGAGAACAAATTGCGGAGGTTTTGGTGAAGCGGTGGCGATGGCGTAGGCGATGGCGTAAGGCGATGGGCGTAGCGATGGCCGTAGGTGATGGCAGGAGGCGATGACGTAGGCGATGGCGGAGGCGATGAGCGGGAGGCTAACGGCGGAGCTGCGGCAGAGGCGATGGTAAGAGGCGGAGACGACGGTGGAAGCAACGAAACAGAGCGGAGACGGGCGGTTAACTTTTTTGTTTCGAGGCGAGCGTTTTCGCCTCCTCTCCTAGGTGTGGACCCGCTTCGCAGGGGATTTCTTCGCTCTTCCTCTCTTGTACTCCTCAGCGCAGAGAAGCTGCAGGGTGTGTCTACGTTGCCCGGTGCATAACATTATTTGAAATTACGTACCGGTAGCATCAAGAAGCCTCGTTTCCTGGACAACGAAACTTTTTGATGGGAAAACGATTCCCCAGACGACTTTAAATGACGTGGAGAATTTACAATATTTTTGGTCGGTAATAATTTAGGGACACTCTACATTTACCTGCATATTCGTCGTAAAAATGCATGTTTTTCAACTGACCTCGAACACTGATTTATCTACGTCAGTTCTGAGTTTCTTTTATTTATTACGTATCTGCTAAATGAATTATGGATATACTCTATATGATAAGAAGTATCCGGACACATGGCTGAAAATGACTTACAGTTCGTGACGACCTCTATCGTAAATGCTGGAATTCAATAGGGTGTTGGCAAGCGCCTTAGCCTGATGACAGCTATCACTCTCACGGGCATATTTCAACTCAGGTACTGGAAGGTTCTCTTCGGGAATGGCAGCCGCATTTCTTCACTGAAGTATCGATGCACATCGGCAGAGTTGGGCACGAAGTAGGCGTACCAAAGACTTACGAAGTGTGTTTCGATAGGATTCAGGTCAGAGAACTGTGTATCAGGTCGGTCCATTGTCAGGATTTATTGTCCGTGTAAACAGCTCCGCCACTGGCCGTGCTTTATGAGCAGGTGCTAGATCGTGTTGAAAGATGCATAAACAATTTCCGAATTGCTCTTGCAACTAGTCAAAGAGTTGTTTAAAAACATCACGTAGGTCTGTGCCGTGATATACCACAACAAAACAACAAGGTGTGCAAGCCCATCCATGAAAAACACGATCAACTCTATAACACCATTTTGGACGTGTCCGGATACTTTTGAATCACATAGTGTACGTTATACGAAATGTTCGTGACTATGGTAATGCAGCTTTTTTTACGGCCATCGCACATTTATTCTGATTAGTCTCAGAAGGTCGAGAGTTCAGTTTGTGTTTCCTGAGTAGAGTCTCTAAATGCTTATCTGCGAGTTTTTATTTGCATCTGAGCTATACTGCATAAAAAGTGCATTACTTTCAGGGTTATGCTAGATTTTAATGTTTCATATTTTACGACTCAGCATAAAATTTACAAATTTTCAAGAATGATTTATGTCTTTCCCCATTTGGTTTGTTTCTTCTTTAGGTGAAAATCTGTAATAACTGAATATTTAGTTATTTTGATTACGACTTCTATTTAATTTATTTTTCTTTCATAACTGGTAAGCAAAGGAATGATTCTCAGAATTGAATAACGATAGAAAAATGAAGCGATCAACGTTTTTAAATTCACAGCCTTGTTCCTGATTAACTGAAAGAGGAGCTCGCTCAAACATATTCTTCGAACTCGATGTTGTAAGAACAGCGATACTTATCTTACTACTCTTTATCACTTATCTTTCTAATTTTGCCTTGAACTGCGTTCAGCTTTTGCAATCTGTTTCACCCTCAGCAAACGAAGTTCACGTACTTTCTATTATTTTAGTACTTATTTCGTTTCGTTAGTAATATTTTTAATATTGCACTCATTTTTACTCTGCATAGTTTTTTGCATTTTTATTAAGATTTTTTGCTGGCATATATTCATTGTATAATGTTGACATTTTCTACTTGCATAAAAAATCCGATCCTAGTTATGCGAATACTCAACACGTAGGCAAGAGGCGCACGGCGTGAAGCACGGAAATGTTTTACTTCCAGCCGCAGTATTCGAGACGGTCGCCACTTTGAACGAGTTGCGATCGCACGCGCTTTTACTCTCACACCATTTCGCGGACGAATTGAGAGCAAAATTTAATGTATTTCCTAACTATCCAGCGGATACTTTATTGTTTGACTTTCTTTACTTTTATAAAACTGTTCATATGATATTTTGTTGCTTTTTCTCGCTGCGGCTTGCTATTTTCTAACAAAGCTTGCATGTGTTATTACTATCTCATTAAGGTTGTCTATTTTCGCATGTACCATTTCTTTTCAAAAGCAAAATTTACTTTTCAAACACATCACCTCCTAAATGAAGGCAATTCACAAGGCAAATTCAATTTTTTTATTGAACTTAGCGCATTTTGAAAAAAAATATATATAATGCTTGTCATGTTCTAACTTATGGTAAATGGTGTAAAAGACAAAAATTAACATTTATTAATTTATTTCATTACTTATGTTGTAAAATAAGTGACTAAATAGGGGAGATACAATAATGAAAATAAAAAAAAAGAGTCCAAATGGACAACATCACAAGTTCAGCCGCATGATATTGTAATTTAATTAAAAGAAGAGCAGACAGAATTTTAATATAACTAGATAAATCTATAAAAACTATAAAAATTAAATAATGGTAATTTTACCTCACGGTCTTATTAACCTATATCATGAGATAGTGTCTAAGAACGATTTAAACCTAATTTGCAATAACAATGTTTTTAAGTAAATAAGAAAGTGATCATGGCAAAAATAAAAATGTTTATTTGAACCCTAAAAATGTCGGTATTATGCTTATATAAACGTTTTTACTTCCAGCAGCAACAATTCATAAACCGCTTGCCATGCTCAATGAAGAATTAGTGCAGTCCCGCGCGAGCTTAAAAAGTAATTTACTACTCGCCTGGAGAAGCAAAATCTGAGATTGCTGTTTTGTTTATCGTTTCAATTAAAACGCACAGTGAAATGTTGATTCTTGAAAATTCATCAGTGAAATGTTTAGAAATTTGAACCACCAAGGTTGCCCCTATTGATTACATCGAATAATTTTTTCTTTATTACGAAAATAACTGCATAGTCGTAAGCTAACTGGACAAGAAATTTTAGTTTACTATTCGTATAAGATTGTGATAAGATTGTCAATCTAAATATTTTTACATACTTATATTATTTGTAACAAAATCAGTAGAATTGGAAGCGAAATAAACAATTCCCTTACTTGTGGAATCAGCAGGAAGGGCGTAAATCGCATTTTGGCTCATCATATTTTAACGAAAGCCGAATGGCTATCTACCGCACGAAAGACGGAATAAGAAACTAATTAGACTGTGCGGGAAATTACCCATCCCCATGTTCACACTTATTTCGATTCCTGTGATCTCTCCGATGCAAATGCAGTGGAACATATTCCAACATCTTCGGACGCACATACAATTGAAGAAACTCGAAAATACTCGATCATATTCTACTTGTATTGGACATGCTCCAATATTTCAATAAGTATTTTTTATTGTAATATTCTTCCTCTTCGCGAATGTTGGAGTGTCAGTTTAAAAGGAAAATTAGATAAAATTGTATTTAATATAAATATTGTGAATATAAGAAATTCAAATGAATACCAATTTAAAAATAATATCTAAGATATAATTAACAATTCTTGACGAGCATTAGGCCACTTGGACTCAGGACTATCTAAGTACTTAATCTAATTGCTTGGACGAGACATTTTAAAAACATTTTAAACGTTTGAACGAATCATTGTTTGTAAGAGGAAAAGGATGAAAAGAAAAGAAAGCCTCAAATGAAAACAGTTAATAGCACGAAACAACATAAAAAGTATTACAACCTACTACATTTCTTAAAATGTTGCAGGTACTCTCAAATATTTTACCAATGTGATTTGATTGAAATTATAATCAATTTAAATTCTAGAATTGTTAAGTTTGGAAACTTTCCAAGAATGTTTTATTGTCTCCTGCAACTCCGCATTGATGAAAAGCTGGGTGACAGAATCTGTCACATCAGATCAGTCCAAACCTTGCTACACTCACATCACCCTCCATACACACATACAGCACAGTGTTTCAATTTGAGGTCTATGCAAAATAATTGTCGTTCTTATGAAAATTATTAAAATAAAAACTTAGGACAATGTCCGACAGCATGATGAGTGAAAGTGTATCTGTTAGATAATAAGGAAAAATAATTCATTCTGGCTATAATAATGCTTTCCCAACCTCGAGAACCAAACGATAAAGATAAATTACTGCGTATTGCGTGAATACTAACTAGACTAACTACTATGTAATTTCCAACGACTGTAGTTACACGACAACCAATACCGTTCAGCTTTAGATGTGTAACGCATTATATGTTCTTGCATGCCCGGCGGCTGGCTGGCGTTTTTGTTTCTGAGGCAAGTCGCTCTCTGGAAGCGACACCCGGTCCGCTTTGCGCGCGGGGTTCGAGGACGAGGCGGGCGGCGGCCGCGCGACCCGCCCCTTGCGCCTCGGCCGCCCGCGCCAATTTGGGGCCAATTGAGGCAATTGGCCGTCAATTGGCGCGCGGCGCAGAGCGGCATAAGTACGTGGCCCGGGAGCCGGCTCGGCGCGGGAGCGACGGCGGCGGGCGGCGGCGGCAAAGCGGGCGGCGCGGGCGGCGGCTGCGGGCTTTACGGCGGCGGCGACGTTCGTCTGGGCGCGCAGACGGCCCACGCGTTCGCCGGGGACGCGAGGTAACAAGTCGCAGGTGCCAACGGGCGCCGGAAGGAGACACTTAGGGGCGAATCTCCGGACAGGCCGGAAATCCCGTCATTTGTCCTTGATGAAAAGCTCTAGATATTTTAATATATTCTAAAGTAAAGCGTTCCATAAAGAGAAAATGTAACAGTATGTAGGATATTCTCTTCGATAAGCAAACGGGAAAGTAAGGACGGAAATTAAAAAATAATTTCTCTTCGAATTTTTGAATGAATATGACCTATGAGATATGAAATATGTTTTTGAAAATTTTATCAATTATATCTCGAGGGACGTCAAGATTTTCTGTATACTGAATCTGGCTATCAACAGAAAAGTCAGATTTTCACAATCTCTAACTTTCCATATGCGATTTCTTCGTGTTGATAACAATTTACACAAGATATCGTTTTTGGGAATAGAACGATAAAGCGCGCATGTTGGGTTTCATGCCATGTGATAGGAAGTCATTGCTGTGGCCGACACCCAGACCACGCGATTTCGATTGTCCAAATATCCTGCCACACCCCTCTAAGCTGAAACTCTGGATGGCGTAGTGTCCTCAGGTGGGAGCGTCGCGTGTCTGGGCCGCGACTATACCTCCTCGGCTGTCGCGCGAGGTGTCTCGAAGCTGGACATGGACATTCGCCCCCCCCCCCCATAGAAGCGCGGCGGAGGACACAAGGGCGGGCGGCGCGCCCGGCTCACTTTGGGCCACTCTTGCCCGCACTGCGTTTTAATAAGGAAAGTGACGCCAGTGCGGGCGCTGGTGAGGCGACGGCGGCGGCGGCGGCGGCGACGGGCCGGGGGGGGCGCGGGAGCACACGGGTTGATGAGAGACGGGGCAGCGGTCCAGAGGGTCCAGATCTGGAAGGTCTGGATCTTCAGCGTCCCTCTTTCTCAAGGCCGTGAGCCCAGTCGCACTGTTTTCTCATAATGGATGGCGACACCGTCTTGAGACTGTAAAATATGTAGAAAAGAGAAAGACACCAAAATACTACTTTAAAATGTTTAGACTGTCTCTGCAGGTTAAGTTATTAAATGCAGGGAAATATGTGCAAGAAGTGTCAAGAAATTAAGTAGACAGTAGTTTCTTCTTATTTTTTATTTTTTGCGGCGACTAGTCTTATTAACTCAGAAAATTATTATTTCAGACATTATTGTCCTTTAAAATGAAGGAATGTAAACATCTCTTAATTCTTTGAAAATGACAAATTCATCGAACTTGCAATATATTTTTTTAAATACGTTTTTTAAGAGAGCGTGATTGTACAAAAGAAAAATAGAAAAAAATGACACAATGAGTATTTATATTCTCTTAAATAACCGATTTACTGTTTAACCAGAGATAAAAGGCCCTTTTTGGGAAAAAAAAAAAAATTTGAAAAACATTTGAAAAATTTTTTTTTTTTTTTTTAAACGTTTCTTGAATTGCTTTCACTGATATATTCTCACTTGTGGTGAACATTCTCTAATTGTTACAACAAAGCAAGCTTCACACTGATCGACGATACATCGTTAGGGAGGACACTTCCGCATTTTACGGACGCAGGGAATGAACGCGCACCCTGAATGAATTATGCATTCCCCATTCATACAGAGCTGCTACGCATTTAAAAGGAGCTCCAACTTTCAAACGAATTGCGTTTAGTATCAGTAGTTAGCTATCCCATTAAACAGCTTGCGAAGGAAAGATTTAATGAAGTCCTAATCATAAAGTGTTTGTGGTAGTTCTCGCTAATTAACAATTGCGGAAATTGAAAATTCTATGCAAGTGGAGAGCTGGGTCGCATTGTTTCATGTTTCCCCGGGCAGTTAACTGCAATGTCATTAGTTCAATTAGTGCAGAGAATGGTTTGTCGGCTCCTGCTGAATGGTGAATACTCCGGTGATACGAGTGGTTTCTGAGGATTTCCTTCGCCAGTACTATCAGTGTAAGGTCAATGTAGCACCACTCCAGCCGGGACGAGCTCTAATCTCTGTCTTGTCTTTCGGCATGCGTGTAAAGAGTAAATGCATGTTAAGGTGTGTGTGTGTGTGTGTCGTGTGTGGTGTGTGTGTGTTGTGTGTGTAAGAAGGGTGAGGCATAGGACAAGTAAGTGGACGGAAAACCACACGCCTATCCTGGAGCCTTTGTTAGGGTTCTGCTCCGGCATTCGCCTGTTATTACCTCGGAGAGACCACGAATACTAGCTGATCAGAGCACACGCCCGCTAGACGTCTCCTCCAGACAGTGAGCGTTAATTTCATCTAAGCTGAGTGCTGATAACGAAAATCCGCCATCGCCGAGGCTTGAAACCCATAACCGCCCGGACAGGTGAGCTGCAGAGAGAGTGGCGATGCTGGCTCAGAGCTAATCTCATCGGTAATTTGGCACTGATGTCCTTTACCATGTTCATCGCAACAAGTGTAACGGTAACAACGTAAACAATGCTTAAATCGTGTTGTAATCGGCTCCTCGATGATTTCGATATTGCCTAGGCTGTGAATTTCTGCGAACCCTTAAGCCAAACCTCCTGTTAGCATCGGTATGTAATCCATAGAGAATGATAACAAAATTTATATTATCGACAGAAGTTATTTTCTGCTCTAACCCAAATGTTTAGTTCGAGCGGTGAATATGTTCCTAACCGAATAAGTTGATGAATTAGAAAGCTTGCTTATGTGTAAATTTACGAACATTGTAAGCACATCCGATATCATCACGGTACCGTAAGACCGAAACACAAGGTTATATTTCTATTAACATGACCAGAATGAAAATATTGCACCGCAAAGGTTTAGCACTGAGTGTTTTGACGCATCTCCCTCCTAACCGCATCGGTTCTGAGGCTGACCATATTTTTTTTGAGACAAAAACAGGACATGGAGATTGCAAAACAGGGGAAGGTTAAATTTACGCGCATTCAGCGAGTACCACGAAAATCATTTCAATATACTACATATTAAGCTATGAACGCCGTCATTTCTCACTGACAAAGTCCCAAAAACATTGAGGAACCTGTCGGTTATAAGCAACTTTTTTCTGAATACTTCTCTGACGATGAAAGCGTAAAAACAAATCTTTTGTTCATACAACTGCTATTTCAAAGTCTCTACTGAACACGATTATTAAGATAAAAGTTAACAATACTTAAATAAATAAATAATAAATAAATAAAATTTATGCAAACTGGGAGAATGGCACTTTTCCGAAAAACAGGATATCACCTATAAAAAAGACGGGACGGCCGCGACAGACAACCTAAAACGGGACTGGTTCCGTTCAAAACGGGCGTCTGGTCTCGCCCAGTTCTGATCAATTTAACGATTGACTTTGGCACGGCCGCGCCGTTCCCCTGGCCTGCCCAACTCGCTGCATCAGACGGGAGGCGACGTCGCATGCGACGTGGGAAGAGCGGGCGGACGCCTGATTGAGGCGGCGTGGCGCGCTAGCCGGAACGGGCCCAGGGGGGGCGGGACACGGGGGGCAGGTTCACGAACGACAGCCTCGCCCCCCAGCGATGCGACTGCGCGGTGGCGGCGGCGGCCCGCAAATACCGGCGCGTGCCGGCCCGCGGGCCGCCGACTAGGGTCAGTGGCGACAGCTGCGGGGCCCCGCGGGCGCCCTTATGCGCTGGAACGCTCCTGCTCAGCCCCGCCCTCAACCCGCGCTTCCAGCGCCCCGGGCCGGCCATCGGCCACGCGTCCCCGCACCCCGTCACCTCAGGGGATGATGATGAGTGGTGGTTCTCGATCGTCGGGTGGGCGAGGGAAGAATGTGACCGCTTTATCCTCTCCCCTTGCCTGGAAATGAATGGCAAAAGGATTTGCTTCATAATCACCACCGGGTGCTTACTCCATACCTGCAACTTTACGTGTGCTATTTACAATCTGCAACTTTCGAATCTGTGTTCTTCGAAGTAGCTTTTAAAAATTGATTGATGTTTCGGGACGTCCAACTGCTAGGTCATTCGCCCCGGGTTTGCGAGGGATTCGCGGCTCGCCAGGTATCTCCTCCCAACGGGGCATCGGCCCCAGTCTGGACAAGCTCTAAGCCGATGGTCTCCCGACATGTGTACAGCTGCATGTAAAATGTGTGTGTTTGCAGGGGGGAGGACAAGAAGGGGCCAGGAGAAATTTTCGTGCGGTCCTCTGATCCTTTTGTTTCCCTTGCATTCACGTCTGTTATTGATCAGAGAAACCCAGCACATTCACCGCTCAAAGCAGACGGCAGCTAGATTCCTTCTTCTAATGGCAATGCTGATCAGAGCTAAAACCAGACAATTAGTAAATCAATCAACTTCTAAAACATCCCTTATGGTGACTCCCTCACATCGGCATTTTCCGACAGCGACTACTGCTCACTCCAATCGCGAGCAGCTGAATGCGTTGCCGCGAATGTTTCCTTCTTTTGATGTGTTTAAAAAGCCGACACGCTGGGGGTAAGAGCACGAATGTTCGTCCTCGCAGCTGCAAGCAACTCATCCACACTTAGTTAGTGTTGGATTTTCTGTGAGCCCGTGCTCGCTTCACTCGCCGAATAACGAATGTGTGGAGCTAGACCCTTATATTATTACTCATTATTCTTCATTAACATAAATTGATTATAATATGATTGATCGTTGTGAGGTAGATATCTTTTCCCAATATTGAAGGATATTATGTGTTGTCGAGGGGTCAAAATATTTGATACCTGAAATTTTTTTTTTTCCAATCGATTTAAATTCTGCTTTTCCCTACGAATCTGTACTTTCGTTACTTCGAGTGCTGGATAACGCCGACTGTCAACCGCTCGACTGGTTCTTCCCCATGTTTACAATTTGATTTCATTTTAATAAAATTAAAAAGTTACTAATTATATTTGTGTTATCTAATTTGTATTTTTATTTGTGTATTTTAATATATCCATTTTCAAATATTTTGGAAAGAAATTTATCCGACTCGCGTTTTCTGAAGGTCGTGCGAGATTAAGCTTCAGTCTACTAAACACAAATGGAATTAACTGTCTCAAGTACTTCCAGTCCCAATTTTCAATAATACGTGATTTCTTCATTTATACAACTAGAGTAATTAAAAGAAAATGTGTTTCATTGTCATGTCCTCATGCTGTTTTAAATTGTTTAACTATATACTTCATTTTTCTAGTTTCCCTCTGTCTCGTCATCATTAGGGAATTAAAAAACAAAATTGTTTTGATCTAAAAATGTAAGTGAATAAAATGATTACTGTAGAAGGAGCCCCGAGAGCACAGTCGTCCTCGAGATTTGCCGCAGTTGCCGATGGGTAGTTTCGACCCTGGCCTTTTTGGTTTTCCTCCTCCACTGTGCCTCGTCGTCCTGTGGACTCCGTCACGGCTTGAAATCACAGTTCCTCGCACTTCGTGATATCAAACGAGGGGGTTCTTAGCAGGAGAGTTGAAACGTTGGCTGAAAAATTGCAGACTCACGCGAGAACACCCGTACGGAAATTATCATGCGATCGGAAGCACGATCCGAATCTTGCATAAGAGATATTACACCAGAGCATTATTATCTCCGGCATTTCTTTTCGTTGCGCTCTCTGACAATGAAAAGTTTAATTTAAACATCAAGCCAATTGAATTTATCTCGATATATCGATGTTATTTTCAACGTACTACTTAAACATATCTGTATAAAAATTATTAAAAAATTGAATAGAAACGACACTTCTGATCCCTCTAGCCCGTTAATGTATTGATCATAAATTGCTATACAAAATGCAATTCTTCCTTGAATTGCTGGCGCACTATCATTTTATTATTTATTTAATTATTTATGCAATTTATTTTTACATTCATATTAACTGTTATTATTTTATGCTGCTTTCCGAGTTGAACACTCAATATAGGTAGAGGACGTGATTGAATAGCT
Source organism: Gryllus bimaculatus (assembly GCA_017312745.1). Classification (NCBI taxonomy): domain Eukaryota; kingdom Metazoa; phylum Arthropoda; class Insecta; order Orthoptera; family Gryllidae; genus Gryllus; species Gryllus bimaculatus. Next base: position 2,430,371 of record BOPP01000063.1, read on the forward strand.
AATAATAATGTGATGGATGTAAAATATGTGAGGCATCGGCGGGAGCACTTCGAGAACAAATCGCCACAATCCGTTAAGAGCACCGCTATCTCGAGGTGGCAAGGAGCGCGCCGGCCGCGCAACAGGTCGCCCCGCCTGCGAAAGCTCCGTGCACAGCAGGCCTCCCAGCATCCCCGGCGGCCGGGCGCGCCGCAGATCCGCCCGCCGCGCCGCCGCCACGCCGCCGCCGCGGCGTCCAGCCCTCAGCCCCCAGCCCGCCACTCGGCCACAGGCACCACGAGGGCGGGCACGCGGCCCGCCACCTGCACTCTGCTCTCCCTGCATACGCGACCGCCTTCGCCGTCGGACCCCGCGCGGCGGCGCGTGTTTTTATGCGCCGTGGGGGGGTTGAGCGGGAAGGCTGGCGGGATATCGATGAGCGGTCCGCGCTAAAAGATATTTGTTGGGTTTTTGTACCTCGGGGTTTTCGGTTTGCGTATAAACGTCACACATTCTCACATGTTCAGCTCCCCCACCGGGGGAGGGATAGAGGCTTATATGTTTCCCGGAGACAAAACGTGGGGGGCTTCGAGTACCGTCTAACGCATGGGTGTTTTCACCTCGTGGTTGAAAACCACTGCTTATAACACCACGTATTTGCAACTTGAAATCGTCATCCCATAACCAGACACCTCCAATCATTCATTTTTCATAATCACGAAGCTTTCTCAATGTTATGGTCATCCAGTGAAAGCTATTTGTAAAGTAATTGCCTGGGATAACTTACTTAGAAAAGCGTTGGTGAAGGCGTATTTTCCTTTAACCAACTCTCGCCAATCTTGTGTGCTACTCATCATCACATTCTTACACAAACGTTCATATTGTATATTATCAACTGTCCAGGTTCTTGCTGGTGTATGAATACCGATTTGTCGTGAATAGATGGAAAAACAGAAATTGAAAGAATGGTAGTCCATCCTGGTCCCCGCGGTAGATCCAGAGATAATGGCCAACCACTTAAAAGCTATAATTATTAACAACAGACAACAACATAACACAATAATAATATAATAATAATAATAATAATAATATAATAATCAAATAATAATAATAATAACAGTCTAGAATTATTATGAGGACGTGTATATCAAGACACTTGGCCATTAGTATTCGTTACACATTTGGGCTTTCGCAGAATGGTTTCTTCTTCTCTGGAATATTCTACTATTGGTCTCACTATAATAATTTATATGATCCTGTATTTCATGCACAGAAATATTGAAATGTTTAAGTTAAATGCACGAGTGTGAAAGAAAAGTCTTCCAGCTGTTTTAAGAAGCTTTTTACTAACTGTAGCAATTATTTACTTCTAACAATTAGTTTATCTCTAAAATATAGTTTATCTCTACATATGATTGGTTGTTTTTTCCGACCGCTTCAGCAAAGAAAAGAATGTAACATTATGTAGGGGATTAGTGCAAATATGTTATAGAAGTGACTGTCACATTATCTTCAAAAACTCCTTTTGTTCCCGCCTATCAATGATCTGAAGACACGGCTAAGAAGACCAAACTGTTGTCCTGGAAAGGGAATGAGAGAGGCCCGTATCTGTGTTTTTTGGGGGGAGGGGCTACAACTACGTAACTCTCTCATGGTTTTACCGAGATTGCTTCTGAACAAAGTTTAACTTCATGAGTGTCCGGAGAATCCTCAAACCCAGCTCACAAGCTAGTTGAGAAAACAGGACATTAAATTTTGTCCCTAAATAACCTCTTTCCTCCACCTGCAGCATTCGGACTTCGTAAATAGCCCATTTCTAAAATTAGTGTTTTAAGTTTTCTAGAACGCTTTTACAAACAGGCAAAATAATCGCTTGAACACATTGAGTAATAATGTAGAGAAGGGTTGTCAATCACTAAATGAGATCGTTATGACTAAAAATTAGACAATAACGTTAAAAAAAATTAGTCTATTATTACCCTTGGAGATGAAGAAGCGATTAAAGAAAAACGTATACACATTTGTTGATTCATGCTTAATTGTTTTAAAAGAATCAAAATATATAGAACATTCATCATAATTATATTATCTGTTTCTATATTACACCGAAAAATGGTTGTCAAATCTTTCCAAACTCGTATAGTTTGCGTTATTGCTCCATTATATCTAGGGAGAGAAATACGGATTAGTTAGTAAAGTAAAAGTATTAGGCTCTTGATAGAAAAAGAGTTTAACACACTTTCTAATTTTTAAAAATCTAAAACATTTTGAATTTTTTCAATAAGATGAATGACAGACTTGCTCGTCGAATGAGGAAATCCGTATTCTTACACCACTCCCTGCGGAACTAGATAGGCTATTAAAGTTTGACCATATATACGCTTAAATTCACCGTTTACGTACCAATAGCCGCTACGAGCTGGAAAACAACATTTGACCCCTGCTCCCATTTCCTCCATCGGGATGCGCCGCCATGCCGGCGAACTTCCTCCGCGTAAACATTTAGACCCGCGCGCTCTCTTCGTGTGAGCGCCGCGGCGTTCCGAAACACGCGTGATCTCACCCCCTCGCTTTTATGACGATGGGCAGCAGCGCGGGCGGGAGAGTAGACGGTGGGTTGTGCTGGCGGCGGCCGGCGCGGCGGTGCACGTGGCAGTAACGGCTGGCGGAGACGTGAGGCGGAGGTGGGACGGAGACTAAGGCGGAAGTGGAGGCGAAGATGGAGGCGGAGGCAGAAGACGGGATGGAAGGGGAGCACGTGAGGTGGAAGTGGACGTTGTGGGCGGTGACAAAGGATGTGAGGTTGGAGGCGCAAGGCGAAGGCTGAGGCTGAGGCTGATGGCTAGAGGCTGAGGTTTGAGGTTGAGGTGAGGTTGATGTTGAGGTTGGAAAGGTTTGAGCGAGGCTGAGGCTGGAGGCGGAGGCCGAGCTGAAGACTAAGGCTGGAGACAAGCGACAACAGACGTGACAGAGTGACGGCAGTGGCGTGAAGGCTGAGGCTGAGGGGGAAGCGGAGGCGGAAGGAGGAGGCGGAGGCGGAGGCGGAGGGGAGGAGAGAGGAGGAGGAGGAGGAGGAGGAGGAGGAGGAAGGAGAATAGGTTTAAGAGGTGCAGGAAGCGGAGGCGGAAGGCGAGTTGGAGGCGGGGCGAGGTTGGAAGCGGAGGCGGAGTTTAGAGGCGGAAGCGGGTTAGAGCGAAGGCGGAGGCGAGTTTGGGGAGTTGGGCAGAGTCGACGGAGCGAGCGGAGCAAGGCCGGAGACGGAGGGCGGAGCGGAGCGAGGCGGAC
>BOPP01000063.1:2433659-2463505 GCA_017312745.1 Gryllus bimaculatus
AGGAGAATTAGGTTTATAGAGGTGGCAGGAAGCGGAGGCGGAAGCGAGTTGGAGGCGGCGGCGAGGTTGGAAGCGGAGGCGGAGTTTAGAGGCGGAAGCGGGTTAGAGCGCAGGCGGAGGCGAGTTTGGCAGGAGTTGGGGCGAGACGTAGACGGAGGCGGAGGCGGAGCAGAGGAGCGAGCCGGAGGGCAGCGGAGGGCGGAGGCGGAGGCGGAGGCAGAGAGAGGCCGGAGGCGGGCGGGGAGGCGGGAGGCCAGAGGCAGAGGCGGAGGACAGCGACAGCGGAGGCAGAGGCAGAGGCGGAGGCGGAGGCGGAGGCGGAGGCAGAGGCGGAGGCGGAGACGGAGGCGGAAGCAGAGTCAGCTGCGACAGAACTGACGACTGCAGCTACGTTAGCTGCGACAGCGACGCTAGGGGCGGTAGGAGCCGGGGTACGAAACGGCGACGGTGACGACGGCAGTGCTATTATATTTAGCGTTGAGAACGGACGCCGCGGCGGCGATGGGACGGGCGGAGCGAGGCTCCGGAACGGCGCTGTCGAGTGGGTGTGACGATCGCGAAATTAGAGAGGCGCGGCCAGCTGTGACAGTCGCTGAGGCGGTGAGGCGAGTGCCAAGAAATACAAGCCGCAGGGACGGCGCGATCATATTTTCAAAACAAAAGGCCTAGTCCGTATATATGTGTACTTGTGTACAAGCGGAGGATACAGATGTTTGTTTTTCTGAAAGTCATCAAGGAGTTAATTTCTGAAACCCCTGTCCTTTGTCAACAATACTCTACCTATTATCGTATTAAATCTAAATAATTAAACCACATAGGTACTGCGTGCATGAATATAGTAGTTTACGTAACAAGGGCGCAAAATATGTGATTCACGCACGAGTCGAGTGCGGGAATCACCTCACGCTCGTGTTGTGAATACTATTTTTTAACACGCCGTGAGCCAAACGTAATGCGCCAAGTAAAGGAATATACATTTTATTTTACCTTCCTTGTACAAAAATAAATGGATTCTACTCAGTGCCGTAATACTATTGACTGTAAATAATAAACAAAGACGTCGTCGTCAAGACGAAAACAATTGCGAATCAATATGTCATTGCCCGGACAGAGATTTATCTTCGACACATTATTATTGGCAATGGTACCAGAGGCTGAGCGCCAGCAGCTCAGTGGAGGTGACTTTTCAGATGGCAACAATAAATCGATATGGTCACATTGAGAGCAAGGGCACTTTGGAGGCCCGTGTGCATAGTTGGATGCGGGTCATTTCGAGACTGCAAACAAATATTTTCTATTGACATGAAGTACTATTTTACTCATTCAGACTTTCTGGGGTATCGGCTTGATCCAGTCTTGCGGGATAGGCTTGGGGGCTGTTTTTAGATCGGTAAAAAGATTGTCATGTCCAAGTACTGAATTCTTAGGTCTGAACATGTTTTCTTGCTATTGTTAGTAATTTTAAAATATGGATATTTTGTTTTGTTTTATATACCAATAAATAAATTTAACAATATATTGAATCAGAAAAAAATAACTTCTACTTATGGACTGAATCGTTTAGTATTTGGTGTTTCTGAGACCGTGACCAATTATTCTCGTTAGTTGCATGAGTGTGAGGAATGTTATTTATCGGGAGATGGTAGTGTACTTTCCCCACTGGAACGTGAGATACAACATCAACCTCTACGTTTCGAGGTTTCTCTCCTCCACGTATCTCCGCCAAGCTCTAAGCCTCCTTACGCGTGTTGTACTAATTAGTGTAAGTGTGTTGGTAAGGGGAGATGAGGGAACAAGAATGAGGAAGGGGAGAATGGCGTGGTTCATTCCCCTTTTGTTTGGGTTCTGTTCCAGTATTCACCTGTAATTGATCTGAGAAACCGCGGAAAACTACGATCACACTAGCCGGCCACAATAATTATCCTTTAGTCTGAGACTGAATTGAACCTAACTACAAAGCTAGCGTTGAAAATTGAACTCCAACACTATACCTCTCGGTCAGAGACGCCAAAGACAGAAAGCATTATATCTATTGGGTCTAAACGATCTACATTGTCATCTACAACATAAAGAACATGTAACGAAATTGAATCTGTGCGTGGATCGAGTTCTTTGCAATCACAAGACACAAAAAGAACCGCTGTTAATTCCTAAGAAAATACCCGTCAGGAAGTATGCGTCTCTTCTGTGAGGAGAGCAGTTTTTCCGCATTCAAAACCATTTTAACAGAACGCAGACGATAGACCTTCGAAAAGACAAAGTATTTCAGTGACTGGTTAAAAACATTAAAAAGTTTTCAGATAATACAAAAATGACGCAGGACTAAATATAAGCTAATCTATGTTGCATTTTTATATTTTTAATTAAAAACAAATCGATTGAAGATATTTAAATTCATTACAAATCAAAAACGTTCATAAAAGCAATTGAAGAGCAAAAATTAAACCGGTCAAAGTGTCAAAATGTGAAAATTTGCATTCTGTGCTGCAAAGCGTGGTGTCAAGCGCAATACCATGTAAAATGGGCTATCTGAAATTATCAATCAAGTCCCGCGAGCTTTTGAAACAGTTTTTCTTAATTTTCTCGGAATTCTATTTTTGGCATTAAGCACGATTTGTACTTATTGTCTTCAATTAAACATTTTCACGCATTGATAATCTGGACCTCAGTTATGCCTGTCATTAGTAGTCAAATGTAATAAAAACGAATCGTAAAATGATATAAGACGATCTACTCATCCAAATACTAACGTATTCTTATAAAGTTTGGTTTCAAATGAAACATGAAGTAAACCGACCTCAGAAACTGGAAAAGATAATGCAATAGTTTGTGAATAAAAAAATTAATAAATACGAAAAATTAGAATTTTTGAAATGGCAATGAGAATTTCAAATCCAATCTAAAAATATTTCAGTCCTTTTTTTTCACTTTTGCTACTCCCAGTGGTAGTTAAAATCTTTAAAAAAAATCTAATTCCTACTTTCTACTTCAAGCTGTGATCTTAAATTTCCAAGCACTACTTGACCTACTACTTACACTTCTCATTAACGCAACCTGACATTGTATCTTTTGTCCAGAACAAAAGTCAGGCCCCCTCGCGTGGAGGGAGGGGTGGGGCGCTGGCGCGGGGCCAGACCACGGGGGCCGCGGCGAGCGCTGAATCACCGCCGGAGGCATGCGGGCTCCCACCGCCAACTCCACGCCGTTGACGCCCAATTAAAACCCGGCCAGCCGCCGCCGCCGCCGCCGCCTCGCCTGCTCCGCGCCGCTCTGCGCCCACAGCCCTCAGTGGCACCGCGCCGCGCCGCGCCGTTCGAGGTGCAGCCCGCGGGCCGATGCGTATCTCCACGCGTGTAATTGCGGAGCGCTTGGCTGCGGGCGGCCCCCGAGTTGTGTACCCACCCTCCGCCCGCCCTCAGCAGGCCGTCCTCCTGCCTTCCGCCCGATCTTCTCCAGCCCTCATCCGCCCGCCCTCTCCCGCGCCTCCGCCCACCATCCGGCTGCCCTCCGTCCGACCTCCGCCCGCCATCGGCCCACCCTCCTCCAGTCCACTGCCCTCAGTGGGCCCTCTGCCTGCCTTCCGCACGCCTTCAGCCCGCCACTGCCCGCCATCAGTGGAATCTATCACACGTTTAACTTTTCATTTCTCCGCAACTGACACCTTTAATGCTCTATGCAATTAGCTAATTTCTAACTCGCATCCTGTCTTTCGAAGTGACATCTGCCGATTGAAGATAATTGGAAGACGTGATCCGATTTTTTTGGGGAGGGGGGGGGCGTTTTGGGGACAATTGTTTTAATTTGAAATCGTAAGTCTTTGTCGGGATTGACTTTTCATCTTTCTCACTCCAAGATGCAGCATGATCACGGAAACGTAATGTTAGTTGTCTAAATTTTGCCATCAGGAGTTTGCTGAGGTAAACGTGTTGACTATCTTGCAGACACGTGACTATCAATGAGTTGAAACGTTTTTGTGCCATGCTACATTTTACGAATACAGAATTCTTTCAGCGTGCATAATTTTTTATGAGTTCATGTTCTTCTAATATGTAAAGCTTATGTTATATGCAAACTGAATTCGGACAGTCACCAAAATTTTTACCCCCTACGCAACGACAGAATTTCGGACGCGAATTTTTTGCATTCACTTCAACATTTGTTTTTGAAATAATACTTGTTGTAATAAATAGATGTTTTCCATGCTTATCCCAAAAACGTGAAGTGTCTACATTCACATCAAAATAAGTTGCTTTGGCAGATTTTATGGCATAGTTGTAGGTAGACAGAGCAATATATTTAAAATGTAAACTTGAAGCTGCGCAACTTCCACATTTCGAATTTTAAGGCGAAAATCAAAGTTTGTGTGTTCAAAATTTGATTCATGGAGGTGCGAGAAAGAAGAAATATAACTGCACCTCGGTAAGCGCAGGTATATGTCCGCGTGGTCCTAGCTGGCCAATTCGCAAAAATGTGACAATATTTGTGTTGACAATGCTTAATGCATCTGATAATAATACGAAGTAGATTGAACATTTAGATCCTCTTCAGTTTCCGTGGTACACTAAATCATTTTGAGCCCATCATTTCGCAGAATAAGCAGAATATCGGCCATGAGTATCTAATTAACTGTTATTCTTAGATCTGTAAAACCAAATATTTCATAAGCAAAATGGCTATGGCTAAATGTAATAATACATGTACCAATATAAATTAGCTATATTATTCAATTTTCACGTTAGGCAATGGCAGTAAGGGGGGGTCCCCATTTGGATCTTCTGCATCAGGGCCCCCGAGAGCGTAGCTAAGTCTCTGGTCAGCTGCTGCGGTCATAGCCGTATGTGTAGTGCATGTTATATCCCATGAAGTGGCAATGTTCTTCGCCCGCTAGAACGTGGGATTCGATGCTGATCAACATGTCAGCTTGCGGAGGTTTCCCCTCTCCAGCTATCTCCGCCTGCGGAGCACCGCCCCTAGCCGGGACAAGTTCTAAGCTCCCGACTGATCTCTCGACATATGTGCAAGTGTAAGTGTTGTGCATGAGTGTGTGTGTGTGTGTGTGTGTGTGTGTGTGCGTGTAAGTGTAAGGGGGGACAAGGATGAGGAACGAAAGATCGCGCGAGGTTTATGGCCTCTTCGTTACCGTAATATTCCGATCTTCTTCTGGTATTGATCGGAGAAACCATGGAAACCTCCCGATCACAGCAGCTCTGCTTGGAGTACTGCTCCGGCATTCGCCTGGTTTTATCGGAGGAAACAGGAAAACCACCGATCAGGGCTGCCGGTGGCTAGAAGACAGACTGCCTCCAGACAGCGGCTGAATTCGACCTAGCTATTTGGCTAATGTCGAAAATCCGTCACCGTCGAAACTCGAATCCTGAGTCCTTGCGGTCAGAGACGCTGCAATAGCAATGGATAGTGCCCTGAACCCTCTCAGCCGGCACACCTATGGGGAACATGTGGGGAATACGCAGATAAACATGCGGGGAGCGAGCAGGGAACATATGGAAGAACATGTGAGGGGACAAACGGGTGCACAAGTGGGACCATAACGTTTCTTAAGCAGTGTTCTACAAAATGAAACCTGTTTGATTCTCTTATTACATTTATGGAGTAGTAGCTCTTTTCTGGGCACAGATAATCAGAAACGAGCGGAATCTCGAGCTCTATGTAATAAAATTAAACTTACATTATTATATTCTGTTGAATTTAATTTAATAGGTGTAAGTCTTTTTTAGTAAACGTTTAGTAATGTTAGAACGTTTATCCAAGCATAGTACCGGACTTAAAATGCTGTAATGCAATTCAGATACTAGCTTTCGAAGTTGTGTTCCAGTATGAAGCTTTTTTCACTTGTAAAACAATAATCAATAATTTAACAAGGCAGAATATTTGGACGTACACAACGAGTAAATCAATATTTAATTTCCTTCGAAACGCACCACTTTAAATCGTCAATGAAGTTACCTAGACTTGGTCAAAGGAAACGGTATGTAACGTGTTTGGCAGCGTGTCAGAGCGCTCACAGTTTTTTGGTGGACGTTCTTTGGGCTTTTGGAGACTCGATGGAGAGTGGCGGAGGCGCGCTGCGACGAATTTGACGTCGTGTTGGACATTGGTAGACAGGTTATTCTGCAAGAAATTAACTCAGTTTCCTACAAATTGTACCACCAGAAGTGCGCGAGGTTCGAAGGAAACAACTCTTTTTTGTGTATTTAAACCCGAAGGATGGAGGTGATGGGGCAGAAGAGATGGAAACATAAGGTAAGTCAGAGAAAGAGATAAATGAAGCGCCTGTGCAGGAATGAATTAATTCATAAGCAGTCTAAGCACTTACTTAGCCTCCTTATAATTTTTCAACATTTTATATTCGTTTATAAACGTGGCAAATATTATATAGATTTAAATTGTAAAGGTTTATTTTTACTTTGAGTATACAATTATTACATTCACAACTGTCTCGTCAATAACATTATTTTGTTTTAGTTCTAATGATGATGATGATGATGATAATAATAATAATAATAATAATAATAATAATAATAATAATATTTATTTAGTCATATATGCAATTACAATTGTGTATGACGAGTCAAATAATATATATGTACAGTACAATCACATACATCGTCTTGAGAGCAGCGAGTGAAATTATATTTATTTTTATTGTCCAGAAGCAAAACAAGGAGCCATCTCAACATTTGCTCTAAGGACCAGGGAAACTGGACAAAAAACCTTATCAGGAGGGGGTCATTGGCCTAGAGATTATGATTTCCTCATTTAATTTCTCTAAATAAATAATAGTGTGTGTTTATTTTTCTTGTCATTTCGTGATTCTATATTTGTGAATTTACCAATCTTGATAATTATATTCCTGTCAAATCAAATAGATTTTAAAATATTGTTACGAAAAGTATATTAATTGTAAACCAAACAAGAACTATTTAGCTATTACATTCCCCTATTATAAACATTATATTATCAACAAACCCATGATTGTCTTATGAGCATTCTAAGCACTGTTTCTAATGCCTACAATGAAATTATGAAGGGAAAATTTATGGTGAATTTATCCCAGAATAAGTGATAATTAAATCAGATGTTTTATGCAAATAATAAATGAAATGTTTAATTATATGATTAACTTATTATAAAACCTAAATTGTAATTTCTAATTCTCTCCTCTTAATTTGTAGCATCTTAATTTGCAACACATCCCTCAGCTCTTTTTCGGCATCAGGCATATAATCTCTGGAATAACTTCTTGACGTTTTTGTCATTTTGTCTTGTCACATCACAGTGAAGTAATGCCTTTTATCTCTTTGGCAAGGGACTCATAGGTTGAGGTTGAGGCTTACTTGGGGCAGGTTCGTGTAGAAAAAATTAACATTTGGCAGTGATGGATTACAAGTAATAATATTTCACAAATGCAATTTGAAAATATTTTTCTAGCTTCATGGCAATAAAAGATTAAAGAACTTTGAGAAGTATTATTTATATAATTTTGAAATACACCCAAGATTTATAGTTCCTTTTCTCTCCGATTGTAGTTATTTTGTAGAAACTTAAAAAAAAAAAAAAAATTGTTATGTCTACATAGATGCAACACGACTCCAAGCCCTTTGGGGGGTGTTGAGCACTTTGCGCTTTAAGTAATCCTCCATTAATCAGTGTGCTTATTAGGAGTAATTCTCCATTACTAGAATGTCAGGACATATCTTGTATTCAGTTGTCAGGAGGGTCGCCAGGTAGCATCTCCGCATATGCGCCTCATACCACATGCTTCAGCATCACTACCCAGCAGCCAGAATTGGGAAGGAATAAGGATAGAGCTAAGGTTTACGACACTTCACAAGGGTTGGACTAGCCCCTGCGAAGCAGGTAAACTCGTTTTGTCGTAACAAATTTCACATAAGGTTCTATGGGTATTCTATGGGAATCGAACCCAGAACCTCAGTGTTGAAAGGCCACTGACTTTGCCATGGGAGCACTGAGTTAGCCCACATGATGACCAACCCATACTGTACCAAAATCAAATATGTTACTATTTTTAAAATTATGGAAAATGTATTTCTCAGGAAAGTCCTACCAATGATTTTAACATCAAAATATTCTAATTCTATATTTTATTGTTAATTTGTGGTCTTAAAAAGCATGAATAGGGAATCCATCACCATGTAAAAGTAAGAATAATTTGTATGTAGAGAACTATTAGGGTATCTTTTAGCAAACTAATAAATAAAATAAATTAGATAAAAATAATTACAAAATATTGCTTTTAAAACCTCTGATCAAGATTAAGTTGAAAGCGCTATAGATAAGTTTAATTGAATTGTTTATTTCAGAAACTCGTCGAACGTCAAATTTCTCTTTCCGAGAAAACTGAGAAAAAGTCTCCCAATTTATCTGATATCAAAATATTTTTATTTATTAAAGCAGTTAATAAATGAATATTTTTCATATAAATATGCACTAAACTATGTCTATTCTCTTGGAACAATAGTCCTCTACTAATGCATCTATTAGATTTTGGCTTTTGGCAGGTTTCTGAAATAAAGGATTCAATTAATGCTCTGAATTTTTTTTAAATTCAATAACTGGTAGCAATTTTTATTCATTTACCTCTTGCATAATGAAGTTACTTAAAGAATAAAACAGCACCAAATATGTAATTTTCTTCATTTAGCTCTTCGGATCTAAAATTTTCCACTTTGAGGTTTGAAATCCAGCGGTAAAAAGAAACTTGAAATTGAAGGCCTTGAATATTTAAAAATTTTCCAATTTTCAGATTTAATTTAATTTGCTTCACACAGTGACAATGTAGGATATCCTACACACTTCACATATTTTTAAAAAATATTTATATTTTTTTCACATATTAGTTACATTTTTATTACAACTAAATTTGACAAAAGTTTTCAAAGCTATGATATCATGAATTTCTATTTGTTTGCATTATAAGTCTACAAAAATATATGTGGCAGTGAATGAGTAATTACCTAGGTATATCAAAACAAACTCACTGTTTCAAAAACAAAAAGTAGGTAGTACAAATATTTCTTTAAAGTAGTATTACAATATCAGTCACATGATTATAACTGCATCTGAGATAGCACTCCAATACCAATAGAATATGGCACAACAAAATAAATATATTCAGATCAAAATCATCACTGTTAATGTCATTTTAATCTCTTCTAGTAGAAAAATAATAAAAATGAGTGAAGATCGCAGAATATCTCAGAATATTCAGTTCTTGTCAATATTGCATGAACGTTCAATCAGCAGAATAACTGAAATGGCAGTAGTACAGAAATCAATCAAATAGAATTCTCTTTGAGGATCAATACTTCATAATTATTGCAAATCGAAAATTAATTTCATGAACATTTTCCTGGATTGTATAAAATGTTAAAGTCACACTCTCTAGAGCACAATCACTAAAATTCACAAAGATACAAATACCTGAGGCTGATCAGCAACTTTAATTTACTCAAAACCATATTTAGACTATGCGACAGGAACTCAACATTCTCAGACATGATGTACAATGTTTAATTAAACTATAATTTGTATTTGTATTGTATTTCACAGAAAATACTAGCCTAACAATGATAATTTACATCTCACATCAATATCAACATTACACCACACAGAGCCTATCACCCTGGCTGCAGAAAGAACATTGAAGCGAAAGCTAGTGACCCTTCCACCAAACTGTCTGAGCCATGCCTACTGTGGAAGAAATTTTGCACCTCATCACCAGTAGGACTTAATAAAATTAATGAGTCCATTAGTAGATGGGTCATGGGATGAGATTTGCTGTTTAGCATCTTCCAGTTCAGGTTCGATCTTCTTGGCAAGTTGCTTCCCAAGCTCCACACTTAAAATAGAAAGATTATTTCATATTAAAAGAAAAGTAAATGTGGGAGAAATTTTGCATGAAAATACTCTAAAGGCTCAGTAATGATTAAATATGCACACTGGTTTGTTGAAAATACATTACCATGTTTTATTAAGGACTTAATATATTGATACCTACCCCCACTGATCATAAGAATTGATGTCCCAGATAACTCCCTGCACAAATATCTTGTGTTCATATAAAGCTGAAAAGAAAATGTTTGCAAATGTTAAAGGTGTTACAGTACACTTCTCTAAAAGTAGTTTGTATTACTATATTGTTTTGTTCAGTACAGGCCTAATGATCAAGTATTCAAGACATTTTCCATTAATTGGCTCAGTAAAAGAATAGGGGTATCAATTGAGAAAATTAATATATCAACAAATGCAACAAGCAAGTGTAAACTAGAATCCTTCCAGGAAGATTATGAAATAAGTAAATTCAAATAACTCTTGAATGCAAATCTTATGTCTCTAACAATTACTCAACCTGACAGCTCTGAATAAATGAGTAAAATATACTAGATAGTTATTTTCAAATTATATTTTTTAAAGCACATTTACTCATAAAAGTAATAATGTGAACAAATTGCCACTAATATAAATATTAACAACGTGGGAGACAAGTAAAAAGAATTACATTGTTGTAATTTTTGAAAAATACAGGAATAGAGCAATATGGTGTTATGTCATCATACACTGTACATTTCACACTATCGCTACCAAAAGTTTAAAGAAAAACATTTGGGGTCTTTTTTGAGTAACTGTTCTTTTTGTATTTTTTTTTAAATTTCAAATATTGCACAAAAACTGCTAAAAGTTTCAAAAAAATGTTCATAACCTTAATGAAAGAAGTAATTATGGACAACAAATGTAATTTTTAATGGAAAAACCTCTACCTTCAATTTTGTAGTTTTAGGAAGACTGTGAAAAAAATTCATACTTTTGAAATTTAAAAAAATTCAAAGTTAACCATGGAAATTGGACAAAAGCCACTCCTGTAAGTGTATGTTACTCTATTCTTACAAGAAATAAAAAAAAAAAAAAAATTGGAGCTGTCTTTGAGAAAATTTTGAAAATGTCCAGAGGGTTTCATGTAAGGTGGCCCCAAATTTCAAAGAATGTTTTTCAAAATCTCAAAGCTTTGACTTGAGCCATATGGACAGGGGTTTATTCAAAGTTGATATATTGATATATTGACCCGTACTGTAGTCAACATTACCACTGCTCCTAGTTACATATCTGGACAAAAATGTGAATGCATACATCAGTGTCATGAACACTACGGGGAGGGTCATGGGGTTTGTTCATAAATTACGTAACGCCAAAGGAAAAAGTTCTACATATGGTTTAGATGCTAGTATTGTTCACAGGTGGACAGACAGACAGATGTTTTGAAATACCCACTTTTTCAGTGTCAGGGGGCCCCAAAATGTGTATTTCTGTTGAAAAGTAAAGGAAGCCTCAGTTGAGACTTTCTTTCCATATTCTGTCTTGTTAAGGTTCATTTTTTTTCTCTCGCAACTGATTTCAATTATATTTAATATGATTTTCATAGCAAAGAATTTATAAATAAAGTTTTATTTACAAAACAGTTTGTTTTGTATTTTTGGAAAGGTTATGGAAGAAGACTAGCCCAGTGTTTGTAATGTAAAGCTTAAATAAGTGTAGAACAAAATAAATTAATTCTCAGTGATCAAATGAAGAAAAGCAATGTGATTATTTATGTGGAATATAAAATAAATTGCAGCTATTTGTATACTAAATCAAACCTAAGGTACACGTACCTTCAACTATTAGTTCAATAAACTTAACTTCAATAACAATAAAAACCAATGAACGGAAATTGCTAACACCCACCAATAAGTGCTCCAAGAGTGAAAGGAGAAACTTGGCGCACAACTATTGAATTAGTTGGTCTATTGCCTTGGAATGCTTTATGGGGTGTCAGTTGGGCTAGTTTCTCTCCTGAAACTCCTGAAGCTTTCAGTTCTGCCTCAGCTTCCTCAGCAGTTTTCCCTTTCATTAAAGCCTCAGTCTGAGCCAGGAAGTTGGCCAACAGGATCTGAAACATCATCAAATGAAAGTGATGACAAGGAATTCTTCATAAACAAAGAATATTTTGGAAATAATAAGAACTGAAATAGTAAAATAGAATTGTGAGAGTGCGTGCTGTGACTCCAGATTCCAAAGACCAAGGTACCCATTTTAAGGAGCACAAAGTAAGAAAATGGTATGCAATTGAGTGGATTTTTTTAAAGCTAGAAAAATATTTGAAATCCTAATTTACTGAGCTAAATTATAAAATAATAGTTATTATCTTTTAAGAATAACCTAATGTATTCTGTAATTTCATTTATATTATTACATTAGGAGAGAGTGTCGAAAGGAAAAAGGAAAGGAAAGAAGAAAAGAAAAAAAAAAAAAGAAAAAAAAAGAAAGCCATATCCACAGTAATATCTAGCATCCTTAATCAACTTACACTTTAACTAATTTTGAGTAATTAATTGAGGCATTAATCAATGTTTCATTTTTTATTGCTTAATTTAAATCATTATCATCTATAACTCACCTATAAACATTTGTCTATTTTTGTCCAACTTTATTATTAAGATTTGTTAATATATGATTCATACAAAATAGCATTTTCAATTATCCTAAGAAAAAGGAACTAATATTTCCATTTTTCAAGGAGAGTAAATCAAAGGCATTTGAAAATTATGAATGTATTGAAGAAAAAGTTCACAAATATCCCAATATTATTTAATGAATGAGAAAGTTAAAAAATGTGAATTTACCTTATGATGCTTATTGCCTTCAATAGGATTGTGTGAGATTGCAGGGGCAATGAAGTCACAGGGAATAGTGCGAGTTCCTTGATGGATTAGCTGGTAGAATGCATGTTGGCCATTAGTTCCAGGTTCACCCCACACAATAGGACCCGTACTGTAGTCAACTTTACCACTGCTCCTAGTTACATATCTGGACAAAAATGTGAATGCATACATCAGTGTCATGAACACTACGGGGAGGGTCATGGGGTTTGTTCATAAATTACGTAACGCTAAAGAGGTGGGGAGGCAGTGTTAAGCTGCGTTACGTTGGGGTAGGGTAGTAATATTCAAATGTTACGTTGGCATTTTTTTTTTTTTTAATTTTTAAACATTTGCTGAAATAATGCCTATTTTGAGTCATATAATAAAACATTAAAATATTAACTAATTAGTTTGTTGCAAAACAAACAAATTAATGTTACTAGACGTAAATTGTTGCAATAAATGGAAATATATTTTCTACAAATTTTTTATTGAATTTGTAAGATTACGAAGAAAATATATTGTAGAAAAAAATTGTATGTAGTACTAGTATATTCTAGAATCCATTTAAATTGGCATAGTAGACTCCTGCTCATGCAAGATCTATGACAGTGTGTGCACAGTTTGTGATCAAACATTTTCTTGCCAATGCGTTCTTCCTTAACTCACGACTTGCCCCCAAATTTATTGTTAGGTGCAGTAAGCATCGCTTACAAATTTCTACCAATTAATATTAATTTTAATGTCCGACACAAGGAAAATAAATACAAATTGTTTGTACTGTGCTATAATTTATTTTTATTGTTGTATTGTACTATGTAACTAGCGTTACGTAATTATTAGTGAGGGATTCAAGTGCACACAACGGGGAGAGGGGGTATTGAAAATACTCCAAATTTGTGTTACATAATTTATGGATGACCCCTGAAACTTAACCTACCCCCTTTCCTCAAGATGCCAATGATAGACCATACATTTAAAAAATGTAGCTTTTACAAATTTTCTATAAAAATGAAATTCATTCAAAATATCATTTGGTAATGCTATATATCTTAACTATAAGTCAAAAGTAAAAATATATTTGATATTCAGCACAAATGAAAAATTCTTTGGGAGAAATCGTTGAGTCTGCAGGACACTACACCTGTGGCCCCCTCGCTGAGAAAAATTCTGGGTGTGTCTCTGGCACACATTCTTAGTGTTTTTTGTGATATGAACACTTAGCAATGTTGAATCACATTTAGCAGCATTTGTTAAGTTCAGTATTGGTACTACTCCATGAAATGGTTTAAATTATCATTAGAGAACACTTTCATTGAAAGTCATCTCGAGAGTTCAAAATTTTACTCAATATTTAATGTTTTTGTTCTTCTCTATTAGCCATTCCTTGCAACTACTTCTCTCTTATTTTTGGAAATGTATTTTTCCATTATTTTCCCAATTCCCTAACCCCACATCTATACAAACTGAACAATTTACGTGACAAAAATTACTTTTTGAGTACCAACAACAAATCACCAACTAATAATAAAAATTGATACTGAACACTGGCATTCTCCAGCACAAATTAGAATTTCATATTATGATGCACATAATGCATCTTATAAACCACATGTTATTAAGTTATAATGAAAGTCATGCATTCATGTTATGATAGAAAACAAAAAAAGCAGGAAGTAATCTTATCCACTATTTCAACAAGATGTGTTATGCGAATGACATAATTTAGGATTTCATGTACATAAACACTTAGAATTATTCATTTGAAATAGCTTTCTTTGGAAAATGCTTTCAGATTCTTATGAAACAACATTGTAATATAATTCACTTACTTTCCATTAGATTCCATATCTCCTTGTTGAAAATAAGCAGCAAATCTATGTAAGTATTGGTCATAAGGAAGAAGGGCATGAGTTTCACTGCCATAGAAGTTATGATACCATACACCAAGCAGTGCCAGAATAACAGGGGCCTGAGAAAGAAATTCTAATGAATTTGTAGAATGAAATAAATATAAATGGCAAACTGAAAACTCAAGTACTTAACACATCAAATCATAAGTAAATTTCTTGGAAAATTGGAAGAATATTTGACTACAATAATACACAGCTCTATTACTGAAATATTAATATGCTTATTATTTCTACAAAATTAGTAATATCATTTATCTTATGCAATAAATATTAATAAATAAAATAACTTAACTATGTAATATGAATTACACTTACGTTCCTCTCCAGGGGAGTTTGTCTGAAATGGTTATCCATAAAATAAGCACCATCTAATAACTTTTCAAAGTTGTCAAAGCCAATTCGAAGGATAATAGAGAGACCAATGGCTGACCAAAGAGAGTAGCGACCACCAACCCAGTCCCAGAAGCCAAACATATTTTGAGGATCTATTCCAAACTCAGAAACTTTTGGTCCATTTGTTGATACAGCAACAAAATGTTTGGCAACTGCAGCTGGCTGAACAAACAAAACTAAACATTATTAAAAATTAAATGGAAGATCTAGAAAATGGTACAATTATTGAAATTGGAAGTTGAGAAAACAGACCTGCCAAAGTTATACTAAGTAATTTGATCAAGTTAAAAAATTGAATGTTCTAATAATTGCCTTCTTGAACAATGGTAAATCATTATGTTGAAGAACTCATTTACTTCAGAAAATTACAACTTTAAACAAAAAGATCGTAGCATATCAATAGAAACAATATTGGAACTTCTCTGAAAATCTCTCAAATGTACTTGTACCAAATAAGTTTTACCAAACTATACAATAACTTACATCCTTTGCATGTTGTAAGAACCAATTCTTTGCAGAAGTAGCATTAGTAATTGTCTCTTGAGTGGTGAAGGTCTTGCTTGCCACAATAAATAATGCAGTTTCAGGATTCAATCGTTTAAGAACTTCTGCTAAATGTGTGCCATCAATATTTGACACAAAATGAACTTGCAAACGAGTAGCATAGGGTCTTAAAGCCTCTGTTACCATCAATGGGCCCTGAAGTCAATGAAAGAAGTTATCTTATAGACATTTATATAAGTATAATTATGTATCAATTGGAGGGAAGGAAGAAAAAAATTACGAAAAAAATGACTAAAAAATGACAAAAAAATTCTGCCAATAATTTAATATTTAATAATATACATATTCAAGAAATTTTTACACTTGTTAAATTACACTGATACACAGCTAGGAACAGTCACAGTTAAAGTTTATAAACCAAGGTGATAGCTGAGGTTTATAATCAATGGAGTTCATTATTTGCATTATCTGCTCTGCCATTCAATATTTTCTTATAAGAGAAAATCTTATAAACAAGAAATACAATTTTTCGGAAAGGGTACTCAATTGCCCATTTTCAGCTAAAATCAAATTGTATTCAGTTCTTAAATGAATGGTGGACTGCTTAAGACCTTAAAAGATTCATCGCCCATTAAGAGTGGGTTTTCATTCCTGGTGGTTGGATTATTTTGATTGAATTTATCTGATATTATAACAGTACAGTATTACAAAAATAATATTTTCTGAATTGTTTCAATATTTCAACCTTGAAAAATTGCTACTTCAGTCACCTATTAATGAAAATCAGTCATTTTTAATGTCTTCCAACAAAAAATACAGTTTTTTAAATTTACGTCATTAGATCTTTGTTCTTGAAAATAGAAATGCCTTTCTAAGAAAAAATATTTTACAGTATAGATGGTACTGAATACTGTAAAAGCCAAAACTTAAACATGTAAAGTTAAGAAAAGGCAAGACGAACGTAACATTTTACAGTTCATTCGCTGAATCTTCTAACAATAATCTTAACGACTATCAATTTGTAAATATTGGGCAAATCATTATTTATTTTGAGACTATTTCAAGTTTAAAATGATTTTGTGACACTACTGACCTCATGTGTAATGATTTCACTTACCAAATCAGAACCTCCAATTCCAATATTAATAACATCTGTGATGGGTTTACCCGTGTATCCCAGCCACTGCCCTGAGATAACCTACAACAAATCAAAAATGAAAGTGAAACTTGGATTACTTCTGGGGAAATATTTACAGCAGATTAATACAAAATAGATGAATTAAAAAAATGAAAATAAATAATGTTAACACATTATTTATTACAAAACTGATGTTCTAAGATCAAAATAAGTGAGAATACTTGCATTTATAATAATTAACAACCAAAAATAGAAATCTATTAATCTTAAACATGAGAAAGATTTAAAGTTTACAAGCTTGAGAGATTACTATTGTACACAATAATTTAAAAATTGTATACATAATTTATCTAATTATATTTCTAGTAAACAATTGGTGTCTACAAGTTGCTGAAAACATCAAATGAAAAGTCATATGAGATGATTTAAAAACAATATTTTTTGGGGCAGAGGGTCATAAGTAGACGTGGATGCTTAGAAAAATGCCTACATTATTCTAATGAATGAGAGGAATTGTTTGAAAAATAATCATATCTTGAAGCTAAGTGACAGGTACTTTGCTTTTGTTTTGTTTTTTAAACAGGGAAGATAAAATGACCTTTCCAACTTCCAGATTCCTTAAGAGCCATAAAATCAACCAGGCTAAATTAATCTTTATTGTTGCAAATATCAACGTATCACTCAGATTTTTTTAACAATTCATTCACTGTAAGTATAGCTCTGGCTTGGAATAGGCTTCTAAAAAACTTTCAATTTTGCAGGTCACCAAGTACCTTTAAGAAAAGGTTGAGATACTCATGTCTTGTAGACCAATTACTAATCTCAAAAGTTCTGTTTAGATTAAAAGGGTTGGAATCAAATCCCTTTATCCACAGGTTTCATTAGTATGTAATTATCTTGAAAGTTATCTTCTGATATATCAAGTCAGCTTAGTAGGGTTACTGATTAGATTATTCCTTTTCACAGACATATCTGATTAATACTACTGATTGCATTGGCTTGTCAATCTTCTCAAAGCAGCACAATAAGCAAATAGTTTCCTAAAAGCATGAAAAAAAATTATCTGCCTGACCATTCAGTCATATATGTTTCAATGTAAAACTACATGAATAAGGTCAATTGTAAAGGACATGAATTATAAATATAATAAGATATTCACAATATTACACAATAGGATTGGAATATAAAGTTAATTATTATTTGTTTAGGTTCACTATTTGGCAAAGTGAAGAGAAACTAGCAGTGATACAATTGTACATACTTTCTCACATTTTTGTAATTTTTGCAATTTTTGAAAATTGAAAAGTTTAATGAAAATGGAACCAGAGTCATTTTTTTTGTGCTATCCAAAGAAACGTAATAAAAATTTTGGAGCCGATTTTGATAAAAATTTGACAATATTCTTGAGACTACATAAAAATACCTCCAAAAATCAAAACATTTGTTTTCTCGTGTTGATCCACATTGATGGGGAAATATCAATTTTAGAGAAAATCGTCTGAATGGTTTAGGTGCAAGCGATGACCATGAATGGACAGAAGTTTTGCAATAAAACAATTTTTTCGTATATCAAGGCCCCATAAAATGTGGATCCTGACTACACATGTTAGATAAAATTATTAACTACCAATACAAACGAGATTTATTCACTTTTTTGATGCCAGAATCCTAAATTATAAGATTTTCTGGGGGGGGGGGATAATAATTACCAATTTTTGCCGTCGCATTACAATACTTTTCTCTTTTATATGTTAGAACATATAAAATGTTCAAATAAAATGTAAAATATGATAATGTTAAAATACACGTAAACAATGTAAACATTTTAAATCCTTTTACTTGTACTTATCAAAGGAATGTCACAACACCAACGTTTCAGATGTATTTTGAGGGAATTTTACAAGGAGTTATAAATGTTCATATCTTTCTGCAACAAATTCATTTTCCTAGGGAAAAGGGAAATTAAATTATGTATAATGTGCAAAAAAGTATATAAATGTAGGAAGTAATAAATGTATAAATTCATGTTTATTAATCATATTTGTAAATGCATCCATCTTGAATTGTCATACATCATGAAATTGTAATTTCCCACAACAATGAGCCTAAGGCCATCTGGTGAGTGTTATATAATGTCTGTACAAATATTCCAGTCACTACATTTTACAACAAATGTTATTAACACATTGTAAACCCCAAGATAAAGATAATACTAATCTGCTGAGATAACATTAGTTATTATCATGCTTGGCAAGGTAAAGGGAATTTGCCCTTGGCCTGGTATTTTTGAGTTTGAATGAGTTAGTAATTCAGACATTGCATTCTGTATGGATGCAGTTGTATAACAAATTTTATTCCTGTAATTTGATTTCAATTTTCTGATTATATATATATAAAATTTTGACACTGGTTGGTTTGTGAAAAGAAAAGTATATGAATAGAGGAAAGATTACACCTCTAGTAATTTTATTGTTTATAATGATGGAATAAGAATAAGGCTAGGAAAGAAATGGAAATCTGTAATGTTCATGTGGTGAGAAAGTTATCAAGGTGCATTGGAAAGGGAGGCAAAAAATGAAAAGTCCAGATAAGGCTCTCCTTTTTTCCAGAACTTTAGTTAAGGACAACGGAGGAGGTCAAGAGGACTTGCACTGGATAGATGTCCTTTGAGCAAGGGGGAGCAGATAGGATGAATGAGGCAGGCAGAATAAGTTGGAGTTGAAAGGAGCATTTTTGTGACGTGGAGAAAACCAAAGATGACTTGTGATGGATCTGCAGGAAGCTTGGCTCAATAGATGAATCAGTTTGGAGACATGACCCCCCCCCCCCACCTTCTCCAGGCTAACATTTTTAATTGAAATTCTACATAATTTTTCAAAACAATTACTACATTAATCACCTCGTACCGAAAGGAGTATTCCTATTTTTAATACATTCTTTTTTTTTTTTTATTTCAAGTTGAATATTTAAAAAACATCTATGGGCACAGGAACAGAAATCTCGCTTTCCTCTTCCTGATATACTTGGCGAGTCCGCTCCCGGCCAAGCGGGCCTCACCTGCTGGGAGAAGGCCTTCATGTGGTCGAGCACGGCGCGCACGTCGGGCATGACGTCCTTGCCGCCGGTGGTGATGGGCGTGGTGCCGCGGTGGCGCAGGGCGACGTGCAGCACGGCGCGGCCCTCGGTGAAGTTGATGGGCGCGCCGCTGAACATGGCGTCGCGCCGCGCCTCCACCTGCCGCGCCCGCGCCTGCGAAACAGTCGAGCGATTCGCATCGAGCACTACACATCAGCTCAGGGGGAAAGGGCCAAGGGAGCATTTTCACTACCTCAATAAATAATAATAATAATAATAATAATAATAATAATAATAATAATAATATAATATAATAATAATATAATATAATAATAATATAATAATAATATAATAATATAATAATATAATAATAATAATATAATAATATAATAATATAATAATAATAATATAATAATAATAATATAATAATAATAATATAATAATAATAATAATATAATAATAATAATAATAATAATATAATATAATAATAATAATAATAATAATAATAATAATATAATATAATAATGATAAAGATGACGATGGTATGAAAAACTCACAAAAAATCATACACTAACATTCGCAAGTACGCTTGCGCACGCACGCACATGCACACACTCGCAAGCACACTTACGAGTGAGCGCATACGCATATATTAATATATTAAATAAAGTTGCTTAATTAGATGCCTTTCTCACAGTTTCACTTTGGTTAAATAATTTCAGACATATTTTGAATAACGAGACTCTGGTATTACTATATTTTTTTAAAGCAACAACATATTTTACAAAAATATTACTTCACAATTTCAGACTATTAAAATTAAATCTGTATTTCCTCTTGTCTAACAGCCCTCTGGTTCAGGCGAAAATGGAAGCAATGGGGTTGGTGGAAGTTTCCTTGCTCTATTTGATCTCCATTCATTGAGAATAACCTCACAACAAATGTTTTCCATTTGCTATCAGAACGCACTCTAAGAAAATAAGTTCCAGTACACCAAGAACGCTTCAATGAGTAAAGAATGTACCCGCTTAAGACGCAAAACATTTTGATAGTATTAAAATAGCTACAGGCTATGCGATTTTCTATAAACCTACTTTGACTTTTTCTCAAAATGTACTTACCAAATCGAAAAGCATTTTCAAAATATTATCATCCACACGATTTTTTGAATAATCAAGTAGGATGTCTCCATCTTGAGGGGTTGACAGTTTCAAACTACAAAGAGAGCAAACATTTAGAATAAATAGATTTTGTCAGTAAATCAAAAATTAATATACATACTTTTTTATTATACAAAGTTGTCACATGTTTGAATAACTTGTTCGATTACAAAATTAAATTCTATAAATGATATTGAAGCAAAAAAGTGAACAAACTTCGGTCTACTGCAGATGAAGAGTGCGACTGAGCATAACTATTTTCGTTGTGTAATATATATAAATCAATGTTTGTTTATTCGTATTTTATGCGCTATCGTACCGTTCATCCTATTGTGATAAAATTTTATCAACTTAATACTTCCACTTGCGCGAAGAATATAGGCTTAGTACAATGGGAATGTGCGTACTATTGATGCACTTGGTCGAAAATGGGGGCGTTGTTGCTATAACGGATTTATGCCGGCTTAAGCGCCCTCTGAGCGCTCTACGCAACCCGCCGTACCCTCAAGTATTAAGCGCTGCTTCGCTGCATATTCTGCCCCTGCGATTGTGAAATATCGGCCGGAATTATTTCTTAAACATTTTTCACAAGTAAATCAAATTTAAGACGGCGAATGCGTGCCCAATCTTCACGGAGAATGTTTTAACAATAGGATAATTGACCATGTCCAAACCAGGACATAAAACAAACCCATATTCGCAAGAAAGTCTTTCATTAAAAGAGTGTAGCGTAAAA
Source organism: Gryllus bimaculatus (assembly GCA_017312745.1). Taxonomy (NCBI): domain Eukaryota; kingdom Metazoa; phylum Arthropoda; class Insecta; order Orthoptera; family Gryllidae; genus Gryllus; species Gryllus bimaculatus. The sequence goes on from BOPP01000063.1 coordinate 2,455,295, forward strand.
CGTGATTAACAATCACGTGACCAGTAGCGTGAGAAATGTAAAATATTGCAATAGCTAAGTACTGCCGGGTCCACTAGGTTATTATATTATACTTCAAGGAAGAGAAATACTGAAAAAGAAAACAGGTCTTTCATTCAGATTATAATTTGTACTTTTGCTTAAGACCTTCAGGAAACAAAAGGTATTTGAAACGGTGGTACTTCTATCATTCAGATCGTCGCTCGAAACCGAGCGCCGAATTTACCCCAAAGTAGACGCTGCTCAGTATAGTTCCGAGCGAACGTTTCGCATCATGTTTCTGCTTAGGGGTTGTTTCGCGTGCAGCCAGCAAAGGAGGCATGGCTGTTAGCAAATCGGATGCCATTTATGTATATTTGAGACTAAGACTAGACAACAGAAAAGTTAGATTTATCTTTAGACCCAAACTAACTTATGTTATTTGGCAATCCAACAAGGCAACCACATGAACCTTTAACGACCGAAGCAGCAGCCCAAAATAGTGTAGAAAAAGCAATAGCCAACCCTTCCTTTAAAAATGTAATCAAATCGCAGATTAATATCCCACAATAGAAAAATCACATACTTTATATCTTAACCCTCCCAATTCCATTCGCAAACCCATCACGTTAAAAGGCAACAACCTATGGCCCTAAAATCCACAGTAACATTCCACTTTCAACAAAATAAACCGTCCATCACCACATTACTCCCCTCAATAAAATAACGGGTTAACTCTGCCAATCCTAAACAAAATAAACTACCTTTCTCACAAAAACCCTTAATAAAATAACCATTCTGTTACAGCCAAAATAAAAGTAAAATAAAATAAGCACCAATCTAGCCAATCAAATAAACAATAGCCCTCCCCTTCAATAAAATTAATTTTCATTCCCACCACTGCATCCTCTCCCGGTCTTCGGTACATCGGGAGGACGTGAATAATTTTTTAAAAACCTTTAAGAACCTTAAAAAAACGACCAAAGTTGCTAGAGTTCAGTGGTGGGCAGACCACCAAGAAAGAAAACTGCTATGTACAACAATATAGTGAACAAAATTTAATTGTTACAACAAAAACTGAAGGGCGTTATTGGGAACTTTGTAAGTGTTAAAATTTCCTCTTTATTTTTTTCCACACAAAATCACAGGTTTTTCTTTTCCTCTGTATATTTATAAAATAAGTCACACACAAATGTTCTCTATATGATTTTAAAGATAACGTCCGATTTTTAAAATATATTTCGTAAAAATCTGGAACTCTTTGCAGTAATAAATACATCTAAAAGTAAAAGTACTGAAAATTGAACTGCCAGTGTGACAAGGAAATACTCGGAGAGGAATGATCTGAATGTGCTGGACACAGACTGGACAGATACGTTCCAAAGGGACAAAGGCGGGGTCACAGGTGTGTACCAAAAATACGATTCTGGTCTTTTGAAACTGAGTTAAATTAATACAATTTTAATTCTTATATTCATTATTTGGTGTACTGAATACCTATCTGGTTCAATTATATCACTTAATTCAATTCATTTTTAACAAACGTTTTGTCAATTGAAAATATTTCATCGACCAATGTTCATGACCACTAAAGTAGCGTTTTTGACGACACGGTATTTTGTTGTCGCAGACAAGAGCCCATTCTCTATCACAAGGTTAGAAATATATTTTCTAGGTTTTAATACGAATCAACAGCACAAGCTGACAAACCTTGGCACTTTAAACAATATACTTTGATTATCTGAACAAAATATTCTATTCATCTTATAAAATGATCTCAATAGCGTTAAAAAATATTTTTTCTAAATATCAATACTAAATATAATACAGAAAACGTTTTTAATATTTTAAGTACAAAATTAGTAGAGTTCATAATGTCAAACGCAATACATTTTAATTAGTTCTTTAATTGTAATTAATAATTAAAGGTTTAACTCCAGCGTATTATCTTTATATTTGGAAACTGATAGAGATCAATTATAATTGTCTACTAAAATTCGAGGAATTGTTACGCTGGGCAAGGTGTGAACTTTTGAAATCTGTTTGTCCCTCAATTGTTAATAAGCCACTGACTCAAATGTCGCTTATCTGAGTCCAGGGTAATTAGAAATATTTTAAATGCGAGAAGCACATACAACTGTACTTGACTTGGTTTGTTCAGATCAAGCTGTGAGGAGAAATGAAAATTGTAACCACACACATTTTGTAGCTAATAGTCTAAATGTTATTTAACGTTAGAAGAAAGGAAATCTTTTTCTGTTGAAAGTTGGTGAAACGATTTACAATACACACATGAAAAGAGAATGTTTGCCTGAAATTCTATTGTTAATTTTTTTTCCTGATGAGCTGAAAAAACATAACTATCAAAATATCTAACAATTTTTCATTCATAGTTCAATCTAAAACACAAAGTGCTACTTCATAGCCATTCACACATCCATCGAAAAACGACGAACACTGCATGTTCACAATAGACAATCGTGTAAATCTTTATGACCCAGAGAAACTTCTTGGGCTTTTGCAGGGATGATAAAGTGAATACAAAGGAAATATATTTTTTCTACAGCTATCACAAAAAAGATGCACGATATCTCGTTGCTTACAAAGAAAACTATTCTGAACTTTCATCGGAAATATGTGAACTTGTCCTTGAAGAATTTTGAGAAATGCTAGAAATGTTCCTTGACCACAAAGCAAAACTTCAAAAACGTAGTTTGTACAATACGACGCAGTAAGAAGTAGGTTGGGAGTAAAGAGCAGAATATCACGCTAAACATCCGTTCTTTTGAAGCGTTCAATAAAGAACATGCATCAGTCTCCTCACGTACACATTATTGCCAACACTCAATCTCGCATTCTAATATTTATGGGTCAAATCACCAATTAACTCGTAACTCGCCCGAGGCACAAGCGCAGGCCACTTTCTCTGCGATAGGAGAGCGAGTGCGAGCTAAGAGCACAAGGAGAGAAAAAGAGGTCGACAACACTAAGCGCGGATCCGGAACATAAAACCACGCACGGTATTGGGAGTTTCTTTAAGAAGAACATGTTGACTACAAATCTGAATGATCTCTTTGTACATTTAAAGTATCAACTGAGAGTTTCTTGTGGGAAAAAAATTAAAAACGAAGATAACCAATTTAAACTAGTGGTGCTACAGAATGACACAGACTTTCTCGTATTACAATTATATTTCTATTGGTCTCGGCTAGCTATTTGAACTTGCCAGCTGCCATCTATCGCCGCCCAAAGTACATTTAAAAAAAAAAAAACTTTCTTAAATTTTCGGCTTCCTAATAGTAGAACAGAAATATTATTATAACAATATTAAAAACAAACAATAAAATCCTCCTAAGCAATTTTCATTGAAAAAATTGGAGCTACTTTTAAGAAACTGGCATTTAAGCGCTAATATAAATTCGAAGTTTGAGTTTTCGAAAAGTTTCATCTGACGTCCAAGCACTTCTAGTCGCAAATGCAATAATGTTTACAAATCGCTAGAAATGTAGATATAAAGGCGTGAGAGGTATTAAAAAATAATATATTTGTGTAATTTTTGAAAAAAGAAATGAATACAGCAAAATTAATTCTATATTAAACACTTCAATTAACACTACCTGTGGGAAAGTTTGAAGAAAACAATTGGAACAGTTTTTGAGAAAATGTTGTTTGAGCGTTTCTAAAAATTCAGAATTTTGAGCTCATTTTCTCGGAAAATGTTGAGTAGTCGGGAAACTATATGGCATTACTTAAAGCACATGTACTCATAAATACATTAATGCAAAGACATTACCGCTAATGTAAACATTAATGATGTGAGAGAAAAGTAAAAAAAAATACCTTCTTGAAATTATTGAAAAAACAAAACAGAAGGATAGAGCAATATGGCATTTATATCATCTTATACAGTGCCTATACAATCCCTACGAAGAGTTAAAAAAAATTGGAGTCGTTTTTGAGAAAATCTTATAGTCGTATTTTTTTTAATTGCACATATTGCTCGCAATATTGCGCAAAACTACTAAAATTTTCAAAAAAATGTACATGACCTTAATGAAAGAACTCTCCTTCAAAAATTTATTTGAAGGAAGAATCTATCTTCATTATAATCAACACTCTCTATTCGTACTACGTTTTGAGAGGTTTTTGGAAAATTCATAAAAAGTATTTTCGATAGATTTGGAGTAAAAATAAGAATATGCACAATGTGAAGTACCTGTTTATTGAAGGACCCAAAGCTGTGATTGTGCTGAGCTAAGAGCTGTGATTTAAGATCTTCGTTTTAAAACTGTGGGACAGTACATTTAAATGGTGAAAAATATGAATTGGTATATATTAAACATTTTTAACTGGATAAAATTAGAATGTACGGATGTAAAATAATATTTTCCTTTACATTACAAGATTTCTTAGATAGTTTTGTATACCGTCTCATCTGTATTTATTTCTGTAGTAATACTTGTGAATGACGTTGGTAATCATCATCGGACTTTTTGGACGAAGTCAAAGGCCATCTTTTCAAATTCCATCAGTTGACTTAATTTGATTGCTAAAAAAATAATGTAGGCACTTAGCATCATTGGATTGGATCATGGCATAGAACGTCGGATGTGGACTCTCCGTTTCCAGAACAGAAGACATTCGCGAACGAAGCCTAACGTAACGTCGTGAATACTATTGATAACGCCAGTGGCGTGATAGAGCACGCAATGCGTCGGCCGGCTCGGCGTAGACAGCATCTACGGTGGAAGCACGTGAATGACACGCGTTTTCTTCTGAAACCGAAGAGCATTTGCATGCCGCAGCTTCCCACTTCAGGCTCATCTGCATGCACTATAAGCATGAGCAAACCTAAACGCCGAGTTCTTGCAAGCTGGAAGTGTCACCCTCTACCTCCCACATGATGGAATATAAATATTTATTGTAAAAATTATTTATAAATAGCCATTAATGAAAATATGTTCACACAGCATTTGTGACATTTAAAGTGTTATACATTTATCTGTTGTACATCATCATAAACTATCTTTTTCGATGCATTAAATCATTCATAAAATAGCATTTCTTTGCTTCCTTTTTAATCAAACTTTGCAATATGTCTTTATTTTTAAATTCAAAAGTTTAAATTAAATGTCAATGCGCATCCTGGTTAGACATGAAATGTCGAGAAAACATTTGTATCCATTTTAATATAAAAACTATCAGGGTACTATTCATTATAGTAATGTTATTACAGAATATTATTCTGTAAAAAAAATTAAAATATAGTAAGTTCTCATTAATAAAATGACTAGACGTTTTTGAATTCCTTGTAAACGATTAAATTTCTAGTTATACCTAGAATGTTTATCATGAATGCGGCAAATTGTTAAAGAGCATTTTAAATGTAGCAATTTTCATTATATAACGTAGGGAGAAAAATGGCAGGTTAACATGCTGGATTTGATATAACAAGATAAGCTAGTGGAAATGCGATTATTCGGCGGATGTCAGATAGTGGTCGGCTTATTCGTAAATCTGCTTATCATTTTCAGAAGTGATTGTGAAAGCTGCATGTAGACACTTCGCCGACTGAGTCTGACAAGATACGATAAGATATTTTTGGCGAAAATGATATTTTGTCCTGTTCGAACTTTATTCTCCGATTAGAAGATTTCAAATCAGATATACGACCTTTAAATAAAATCATTCGTAATTTTCTCGAGAAAAAGACATCCAAAACTCAAGGAAGAGAAGAATGGAACATCTTCGCTAACGCAACACATTATGAATGATTGATTGTGGAAGGCACCTAATAAGAAGTGATTGCAACCCTGACAAAGACAAAATTTTTTTTCCAGAGAGGGACATCAAACAATGAAGGGGGTTGACCCCTCGGCAACCTCCCGTCAATTCGCAGTCACGTTTTCGTTTCTAATGGAAATTAAGTTTTAAACGCGTCCTAAGAAAAAGGCAGTTTTACCCACCGGAAATTCTGAGTACTAATCATTTAGCTTTCTCTTAGTCCCACAACATTCTTGCTTTAGTTCCAATTTCTAGAACATAATGAATAAATGTATATAAAATAGAAGGGTTGATCTGAACTGAAAATACTTACTGGACTGATTATTTATTAAGTATGAAATAATACAATCAGCGCTAAGTGTACTTTAAACGTCAATGAAAGGCGGTTTTTAACTTTCATTTTTCTGGCGAGACGATTTGTTACGACAGCCTTTATAATTCGAGGAATGGGCTGACTGATCAGATTGTTCCGAACAGATACGAAATGATTACATAAGTGAAATTACACTATCCGGGAAATACCGAACTGGCATGACGCCAGATATTGCAATGTATCTTTGAAGTTCTAATTTATATGTAAAACACAACAAATTGTTAGTGTTACCACACATTATTATACATTCCAAAAAATACAGTGCGATATTTACGCAATTCTCACCTGACCGACAAATTTAGGCGAGTAAGAAAAATTCAAATTATCAACTCTTCTAAATGAAGTAATGAGAAAACTTTTTACCCCTTGAAAGAAACAGCCCAACGATGAAACAAAACCATGTCATCATGTCAGATGTCATTATATCAGAAGAAGAAGAAGAAGAGGAGAGGAAGAAGAGGAGAGGGAGAAGAAAGAAGAAGAAGAAGAAGAAGAAGAGGAGAAGAAGAGGAAGAAGAAGAGGAAGAAGAAGAGGAAGAAGAAGAGGAGAAGAAGAAGAAGAAGAAGAGGAGAAGAAGAAGAAGAGGAGAAGAAGAAGAAGAGAAGAAGAAGAAGAAGAGAAGAAGAAGAAGAGGAGAAGAAGAAGAAGAGGAGGAGAAGAAGAAGAGGAGGAGAAGAAGAAGAAGAGGAGAAGAAGAAGAGGAGGAGAAGAAGAAGAAGAGGAGGAGAAGAAGGAGAAGAGGAGGAGAAGAAGAAGAAGAGGAGGAGAAGAAGAAGAAGACGAGGAGAAGAGGAAGAAGACGAGGAGAAGAAGAAGAAGACGAGAAGAAGAAGAAGACTAGGAGGAGAAGAAGAAGAAGACTAGGAGAAGAAGAAGAAGAAGACTAGGAGGAGAAGAAGAAGACGAGGAGAAGAAGAAGACGAGGAGAAGAAGAAGACGAGGAGGAGAAGAAGACGAGGAGAAGAAGAAGACGAGGAGGAGAAGAAGACGAGGAGGAGAAGAAGACGAGGAGGAGAAGAAGAAGAAGACGAGGAGGAGAAGAAGAAGAAGACGAGGAGGAGAAGAAGAAGAAGAAGAAGACGAGAAGAAGAAGACGAGAAGAAGAAGACGAGAAGAAGACGAGAAGAAGACGAGAAGAAGACGAGAAGAAGACGAGAAGAAGACGAGAAGACGAGAAGAAGACGAGAAGACGAGAAGAAGACGAGAAGACGAGAAGAAGACGAGAAGAAGACGAAGACGAGAAGAAGAGAAGAAGACGAGAAGAAGAAGACGAGAAGAAGAAAAGAGAAGAAGAAGAAAAGAGAAGAAGAAGAAAAGAGAAGAAGAAAAGGGAAGAGAAGATGGAGAAAAGAGAAGAGAAGATGGAGAAAAGAGAAGAGAAGAAGAAGAAAAGAGAAGAGAAGAAGAAGAAAAGAGAAGAGAAGAAGAAGAAAAGAGAAGAAGAAGAAGAGAAGGAGGAGTAGAAGAAGAGAAGGAGGAGTAGAAGAAGAGAAGGAGGAGTAGAAGAATAAGAAGAAAGGAAAACCTGAACTAAGTATTTGTGAAAAGTAGCGAAGATCATGTTTTGGCTTCAACGGAAGAAGTTCGAGAATTATATTCATCATATTGAAGCGTAGGTGTGATTAACGCATGTGTGCTCATCTTCACGTTGCGATGCTGAAGGTAGTTTCAGTGCTCTGAGACGACAGAAGAATGATTTGCGTTCAACAATGAGACAGCGGAGGCTCGGTCACGTAGCCATTTGCACTATGTACAAATACTGTTGGGCCAAGTTATTTAAGAAGTACCACCTCGATATTTATATCCTATTTTGATGACGAAATATATTTGGCTCACTGGCTATAATATATTGTTTTAAATTTTTTTATAAAATATTTCACGAACATAAAAACCACGGAACACTGAATAAAATAATGTAAAATAAATTAACGTGTCCCTCGACTTTAAAGTACCTTTGTAATACGTGATTGAAGACATTCAGAATACTTCATAACATGCTTCTAGGCCTTGATTTTTCAACATTTTCCCATTTCTTAGTCACTAAATCCCCCCCCCC
>BOPP01000063.1:2463513-2526724 GCA_017312745.1 Gryllus bimaculatus
CCCCCCCCCCCAAAAAAAAAAAGTTGCTGGTGGCGTTCGTGGGATTTCAAATGGATAAAAACAGAAAAGAGCAGCGAAACATCTAAAGAACTTTTTTCAACAGCTAAAGATCATAGAAGAATAATTGAGAAATGTCCTTTCCTTTATTCAATTTTTCCTTTGATCGATCCTCGTTTTCGCGGCAAGTTGAAAGTTGCGAACAGACGGACAACTATTGAAACTTCGGAATCCTGCTTCTCAAAATATTTTAATAACTTTTAGTAACGATGCACTTGCAATGCTCATCATTATCATTAAATGTTAGGATTCGATAAGTTCAACAAAAACATGCATTTACGTACATTTCGATCGTACATAAAGAACATGATCTTAAACTATTCATTACTCACCAGCAAATGTATTTGGTGCATTTCCAATTTGCTGCAGTGTGACAGTATAAAAAGAATATTTGCACTCAGTCATTTAATTTCTTTATTCAACTGCAGTAACCTTGCGTATTGTTTTCGGTACAAATACAGGACACAAGTCCCGGATGAGAGACATTGCGCATGTTGGCGATACGACTGTGAAAACAGCTGTCAGCGAGGTCATAGTCCTCCGATTTCCAGATCGATGACAATGGTTTCAAAATGATTTTCGTAAAAATATATCACATAGAGTTGGAAATGTATTAACTAGCGAAGTACTATTAATGAATATTTCACAGCAATCATGACTGTCGTTATCTCTTTCGATATGACGTAAATTTGTAGGGGTATGCATCATAATCTCAAGAAATTCAAAATAGCCGAAAAATCATACTTTCTTAAAAAGAACGCCAATAGGAGAAATATTTTGTATTAATGCTTTCTATTAGAAAATTAAGGAGAAAACATCCAATGTCATTTGAAGGTTACCTGAATTCTTCAAATCTCTTGGGGTTGTTTTTCATGAGCTGATTAATATTTATCTGGTTTCCATTTTCTTGAAAATATTTCAACAGGTTTTGGTAAGTAGGTTCACTAGTAAGCCGAGGTAGCTTGAAGTCATCTTGGGCCGACATCGTAACGTGCGATCGGTCACCCTCAATCACCAACAGCACTGAGCACACAGGCCCTGCGCGATTCAGTTCACAGCACAACGCGAACGCTGCCGGCGAACTCGGCAAACCACTCTTGTCGGCTGCAGCTGACGCAAAGATTCTGATGTCTCGCAATACCCGTGCTGCTATCTGTGAGTGGAGAACGAATCTTATTCATTCATTTGTCATTCAATTGTTCACTGTCAGCTGTACTAGTACACATACAAAGAAAAGTTTGTGCGCTTAGCTGATTCCGGTTATTGAAATGTAGTATAGTTATTAAAGGTTGTTAAGTGAATATTGTCAATTAGCTTGTGTTGTGGCACGTGTTATGAAATGTCTGTTCTTGGAGGAATGGGATCAAGTCAAGGTGAGAAAGTCTGCAGACTATGAGTCATCTGGGTATTTCACAAAAATCTGACATCTCTTTTAAATTAAATATTTGCATTACTGTAGATTTGTTTTCTAATTTCACAAGTTCATTTTCTGTTTATGTACTTGCTATACTTCAGACTCCAGCAGACCGGAGTTGTTGGAAGAAGTTAAGCTCTTCCGCAATGCCCGTGAGAGAGAAAAGTGAGTTGATGTTTAGTTTTTGAAAATAATGCAGTATTATTTTATCAGTTTTATAATTTGGTTTGTGAGTGGTATTATATAGAATTACAGATATATTTTTATCGGATACTGTCATTTTAAAAATTAAGTTTGTCGTAGATTATTCCATTATCATATGTATTGATATTTGGAAGACTCAATATTTTATATTAGTATGAAGTCAGAATATAGAAATTAAATAAAATGTGTCTACAATCTCTGTTAAGTGGATAATTTATTATAATTGACATTACATTCTAAAGTTCTGTGTCAAATTGTACATTTAAAGGCTGCAAAGTGTGTGAACTGTTTTCTTGTTTTTATATATTTTATATTTGTTTAATGTTTTGCAGACATGATAATATGGCCGATCTGTATGCGGTGGTCAATACTTTACAACACCTAGAGAAAGCATATATTCGTGATTGTGTTACTCCCAAGGAGTACACTGCTGCTTGTTCAAAATTACTTGTGCAGTATAAGGCTGCTTTCAGACAAGTGCAAGGAGGAGACTTCCCGACTATTGAAGCATTTGTTAAGAAATTCAGAGTGAGTGTTAAATTTTTATTTAAATGTATAAACTTTAATATTGTTCAAAACAATGATGTAACAATGTGTTACTTAAATTTTATAGAATGATTTTAAAAGTAGTGTTTACAGCTCTCCAAGTTAACATCTGTACTTCGATTTAGTATTGTTAATCCATTTTATTTCAAAAACTTTCTAAATGGAATAAAGAGATGTTAGGTCACATTGTAAATTCTTGATACTTTGAAAATGAAAAGTAGTTTAGGCACCAACAATATAATACATAGCTTTTTCTTGTCATTAATGTAAAAGCTCTCCAGGTTTATAATTAACCCAACTGATGTTGGTTTTACTTTTTTAAATTGATATGCCTTTTTTATTTGATCTTGTGTTCTTGGATGTTACTTTTAATCACTAGCTTTATTCATTACTTTCGTTACAGTCCTTTTTGAAATAAGTATTTTAAGAGAACTTATTACGATATGAGATTAAATAATTATACGTAAAGGTTGTGAGGCTGGTTGTAATATACCACAATTTCCAATTAAATTTGGCTCATCTTGTGCAAGGTGACAGGCTGATGTTGATTGAGTATGAGGCTATAGACTATTAAAACACCATGCTATAATAATTCATATTATGAAACCAATTATAGATTTTAATTGAGGGCTATAAATTATTTGAACATGTGTGTTCTGATAACACTTGCTATGAAACTGAGATCAGTTTGATAATATTGAACTTTTAGATCATTAAAGGGAATACAAATACTTATGTTTTTATTTTCATGATTAAATATGGAAGATGTATACTAGGAATATAAAAGTTCCTTATTTCCTTTTCAAGTCAGTCCTTCAGGATTCTCTTAGTTATTTTATCCACTTTGAATATTTGAAGTCAAACATTATGAAACTTGAGATCAGTTCCATAATAAGAATTATTAGAAAACAAGGGTTCTAATTGTCCTTGACCCTTTATGAATAAATATAAATGGTTTCATAATGAGTATAATCCCTGCCCTTGTACTCACTGAAAGATGACTAACATCAGTCAGTCATCTTTCAGAGGATAAACTGTAAAACATAAATTAATTACCGTACATTGGAATTTTTAGGAAGAGGATAAAACATTGCATGATACTTGTATTATAACATCTTATTACAATAGTAGATTGGCTATTAAACTAGGTAATGAAGTATTATCAACAGCAACATGGTAATGTTTGATTAGCACACAAGAATGCTGTAAGAAGTTTCATTATAGCTCTCTGATAAAGAAGATTTATCATAGCACTACTTTAATGAAACTAATACCTTCAAAAGAACACACCTTTTTGAAATTAAAACAAAGGCATTTGAAACAACAAAGGAGGAATGTTACTCTCTTTACAAAGTTTATCTGAATACTCATAGAAATAAATATCAAATAAATTAAGTAATTATTGTAGTTAAAAGCTTGAATGTTGCATGTCTGGTATAACACCATAGAGAAATACTTTATTACTTATGCACCAAAAGGCATTACCCAGGCAGTGAAAATGCAATTCTCATTTCATTCAAGGATAAGGTCAAATTGGTTTTGCTAATTACTATTTAAATATAATCATGTACAGTTTCAATTATGGTCATTGTCGTGTATTATAATTGTTACATTTGTGGAACACTGTTTCCTACATTGTTTTCTTAAACCTTAATATTTATATATTCATCTGTGTTGATTCTCATATTTTATTTTAATTATTAGGTATCCAGTGTCACGTGTAGTATTTACATCAACTCGTTTATTTTCAAAGATCTGTCATCAACAAAAGATAGTTGAAATTGACTGCGTAATAGATTTTAGGGTCGTATCATAAAGAAAGGATAGTGTTCTATGGTCTTATCCCTTATCGTACCGAGTCGACTCCGACGGGGCGAGGTAGGTGAACCAAGCGAGGAACGAGTGACGGGAGCGAGGGCATTCTGTTAACGTGCCCCACCTGCACTGCGCGTCAAGGCCTACCGCGAAATTTAAATATAGAAATAAGTTTCTAAAGAGATGCTTATTTGTATTTGCAATTGTTCATGGTGACTTGCAGAGGAAAGAGTAGATTTGTTGCAGCAAGTGTGGTTGTGGAAGTGCAGGCCAGTACAATTCTCTTCCCTTTAAACGAAATCCTGAAGGTAAGAGGGGTTCATTAAATGTGAGCGCCGGAGCGAGAGCGCGACAGTTAGAAGCCCATCGCAATCTCAGCTCGTTGGATCCGTCAAAGACTTGGCCTACTAGGTGTCGAAATGCGTTGGTTAAAGTTGCAAACTATTGAAAAACACATTTGACAGGGAAAAAAATAATTGTCATTTACGCTGTTATTTCGCGTGCGCGCGCGCGTGTGTGTGTTGACGTTCATGTTCTTGTGGAAATAAACAGATTTCTTCACGTTCGTTACGATAAGGTATATGAATTAGTTTTATTCAAATTGATTTACTGAATCATTCTGCACATTTGTAAAAGTTAAGAATCACGTTATTGAGAAATCGTAGCATTATTGTAATTGTCCTAGACAATTTTCTTGCATTGATGTAGAACATTTTGAGATTCTTCATGAAGAATTCTTTGCCCTTAAGCATGATCTTTTAGATCCAAATGTTGAAATTTCTCCCTTTCAAAACCAGATTATTTTCTACAAGTAAATAAATAAATTACTTCACTTACAGGAAATAGTTTAGTATTTACTAATTTTTGTGTGTGGTTACTCTGCAGTTGGATTGCCCTGCTGCTCTGGAAAGAATAAAGGAAGATAGACCTATTACCATCAAAGATGATAAAGGAAACACCAGCAAATGCATTGCAGATATTGTTTCTGTAAGTTTCTTTTGTTGAATTTTCATTCAAAATGCTTGATGTATTAAGTATAGGATGCGTCACAATAAAAGTAGAGTGTGCTTTACATGCATCAAATGGAAAGTACTTATGAGTGTGAAGGTTTTCTTTTGAGATGTAGGGAAAGAATCTTTTAACAACTCTGTAGCCATGACATCTTGGCTATTAAAGAGGTAATTGGCACCCAATATCTCAGGAGTTGGGAATTTCTTTTTCTAACAGCAAAGAGTTTGGATGATCCAGGACTTAGTTAACGTTTCATTGGAGGTATAAATTTGAGGTGATGGTCTGGAACACTGAAGGAGTGAGAATACAACTTTTTTAATTTTGCCCCTTAGTCTCTGTCATAATTGTGCTCAAAGAATCTCATCTGTCATTGATGCCAAACATGTGTGAACAGTGGAAGTTTTTTGTTTTTTTCCTACATTCAGCTGTAGGTTCTATATGGTTGGGCTACACTTTGAATTTGGGGTTCTAATGTCAGCCACTCCAATTTGCTGTAGAGGAAATAGGTAGTGGTTTGTTTTCTCATGGACCTCCTCTTTCCTCCATTTCTCATTCTCCTACCCCATTTTCCAGCACCACATTATCTATCATCATCCTCTGTGCGCATCCCAAACCAGGATGAGCTCACCATGGCTATTGTGTCACTGTGTTGTATCATTCTCATTGTAAGTATTAGGGATCAGAAACCATTTTTGTAAAAGAATGTTAATCCTAGACAGTTTTCTAAAGTGGTCAAGGAGTATCTGTTCCAGAAAAACAAATTTGTTATGGTGGGTGGAAATGCATAGTTCCTCAGCATAGAAAAATATTTGGGAGGTGGTGTCAAGCCTATTAGCTATGTAGAGATTGATGAGGAAGAGAGCTAGTACAGATCATTGGAGCAGTCCATATTGGATCCTTTTCAGTGAAGTCCTGATATTTCTTGGGAAATAGAGCATGCAATACTGTGAGAGCATGTTGTTGACCAGGCTGACCATGTTTCTGCAAATGAGTGCTCAGAAGTTGGGATCAGCAGTCTCTCCTTACTGTATCAAAAGCAGCTGTGAGATCAATAAACACAGCACCTATTATTTTGAGTATTTTTTATCAAATCCAGCTTCTATGAAATTGGCGAGGGGCAGAACATGGTCCTCACAGCTTCAAAGGTATGATTCCAGCTTGATCGTTGAGAATAATTTCAAAAATCTTGGGGCTAATTCTATTGTAGATAAGTTGTCCTAGTGGTTTGTAGTTGGTTTTTGGGAGGAGAATGGGTCTATAGTTCTCTGGCTTATTTGTAAGGCTTTCTTGGTTTCAGAATGGCTTTGATTTTAGATGGTTTGAACACCTTCTGTAAATGAAATATTTTCCAGAGAATATTGGCTAGCCAGCTTTTGGAGTTGCATTTGCAATGAATTAAAAATTCTGAGTGTATGATGTCAAAGGCAGGAGATTTCCTGCTTCCATGACGGCAAGTACTACAGACAGTTCATCTAATGTACATGGTCAGGAAAGTTTATGATTTTCTGTGCATTGATTTTTCAGAGCTGTTAGAACTTTTCTAATGGCTTTATTGTGAGTTTTGTCTTGCTTAATCTATGCATTGAGATATTTGATTGGGAGGTACTGGTTGGGATGTCTGAGGGTGGTTTTTGTTACCATCTAGCTTTTTAAGGAGGCCCCATCTTTTCTGTTAGAGTGTTGGAAATTTAAGTTTTCAATGGTTTTGGTCCACCTAATCTTCCTAGATATGTTGAAGCTCTGTATTTTGTTATCTGCCACTTTTGTGCTACAACTCTGCAGAAAGTCTTTATAGCTGCATTGCTGTTCTGGTTCCAACATAGTGTGAATGTTTCGAAGACTACTCGTGGTATGTGTTTTTTAGAGGTGGAGATAACCATTTTGGCAAACCTGCAATATTTCTCTGGTAGAGGAGGTATTCATGATGTTCTTATCTAAGTTGGAGGAGAAGGTCACCCAATCAGTTTACGTGAAATTCCATTGAAGGTCAGGCAGACTAATTGACAATTATATATAATCCTATTCCCAGGAAGATGAGATGGTGTTAACTATGCAAAAAATAATAAAGTACTTGATTGGTTATGAGTAGGAGTTCACCACTATAATCACTGAAAGCGAGCTTTACATGAGATTCCCATAGTGAGTTTTGGACATATGTTGTAGTACCATATGAACCTTGGAATGTTGAGTCAACTTTTTCATAGCCAGGAATAGATCCACGTGATCTCATTTGTGCTTCGCCTTCAATATGGATTTCTGGGAGTGCTGCAAAATCAACTTTTTGGGTGCGGAACACTTAAGCTAATCCTTAATGTTTAGCTTTGCTGACTCCTTCAGTATTGAAGTGGAAGTCTTAGAGAATGTTTCCTAGAGGCTTGAGAAGAACAAATTGAGATTTTGAGTAATAGTAATAGATGTCTGAGTAAGACTTATGATCTGAAGGCCCTAAATTCAGTTAAATATTTGAATTACCAAAGTTCAGAAGAACAGTGTGAAAATTAATTGCTGTCAATATAAATTACTTACGGAATCCTCAGAGTAAATTTTCTAAAACTCAGGCAGATTTATCTCTAAACCTATGGAATATTGATAACTAAGACACCCTAGCAGAATTAGTTGTGTGGCCTTCCTAAAGATGGACATCAGTGACAGTCTGATTTCAAGATAATTTTAAGCTGTTTTGAAGAATTGTGGAAATCAGAATTTAAAAAATTAATGATTAGTGGTCTTACTGTAAAATATGTAGAAATTGTTAATAATAACTTATGTTTTGGGTCACAGTATTTTACGCTTATCTATGAGTGTTTCTCGGAGATTGTATTTGGAAAGAAAACAGGAGGGGGGATTAAATGGAGGAAGAAAACATACAAATTTTGTATAAAAGATGTTTTTAGACTAAATTCTTTTAGTTTTTCTTTGAATAACTTGGTACTCATTTTTTCTTCAGGCGTTTATATAATAATTTTTCAAAACATTGTCTGTTTCAGCTTTTTATAACAATTATGGACAAGTTACGACTAGAAATTCGTGCCATGGATGAGCTACAGCCTGATCTGAGAGATCTAATGGATACAATGACTCGTTTAAGTTTAATTCCAGCTGACTTTGAGGGAAAGCAGAAGGTCAGTGAATGGCTCTCTCGCCTCTCAAACATGCAGGCATCAGATGAGTTATCTGACACACAGGCTCGTCAACTTCTTTTTGATTTGGAAACATCATATAATGCCTTTAACAGACTGCTTCATCATTCATAACCATTAAAAATTGCCAAAATCTTGGCTTTGGTGTGTGTGCCTGGAAAAAAGGGGAAATTGATGTTCCTTCTCATCTTTGGCACTGCATGTAAAATTGAATTGCGTGACCTGTTTGGTGTGTCTGTGCAACTGTCTCTGAACCAGTTGTGATATTGTTATTAAAATGCCTTTCCTGATTATTACATAGATGTAAGGTTTCAGCCTACATCCTTGGTTGTAGTTTTATTGCATATAGTACACTTATAATGGAAATATTAATATATTATATTTTGAAGAAAATGTCACGTTTATACTTATAGAATCCTGTATTGTAACCAAAACAAGCATAGTTTTATGAATATAAACTTTTTAACTATTCTTTTGTTTCTTCTCTACAGTAAAACATCACTATTGGCAAAATCCCTTAGCCGTTTTCTAACCATGCATTGTTTAACAGATATTTCAGATTGATGAAAATCAAATTCTAATTTTGTGTGTATTGTGAATATTGTATCTTTCTGTAAAAGACACTTACCTGGAAGTTCAACAATTTCTGACCAAAAGGAAATTATGTGGATAAGAGAACTCGTGTAAAGTTTCTTGCCTTGATGTGAAGTTGACAATGACTGATACTTCTGTAGCATTAAAATTGCTGCTAAGGCGGTTGAATTATGTAATCATATACTAGTTTTTATTGTCTTGTAGAAAGACTGTAAATATATTATTTCATTTTCATGTGTGTTTTTTCATTGTGGGAAGATGGGTGTGTAAATTGGTACTTGATTGTAAATTGATTTGTTGGTTTTAAAAACTGATCATATCATGCTGTTTCAATATATTAGTTGATGTCAGATTATCAGTTGGAAAAACATTTGCTATTATTCTTAGGTCATCAGGCACTGATTGTAACATCAGAGTACAGCTTATTTTTCAGAAACCTTTGGTAAGGAATTTGTTTGAAAACTTGGTATACAAATTTCCTATAAATTTCACTACTTTGTTAATATTTTCTTTTCTTGCACCTCATGTGTCACTATCCTTAATGTAAGGGTAAAATGGATTTAAAATGAAAAATTATTTTCTCACACATGGGATTACTTCAATAATTTGAACTAATTGTGAGAACAGGATATTTCTATGTGGGTGACATATACGCTTTCTCTCAGCAGTGACACACTGTAAACGTAAGCTCCTAAATTCGCACTTGCTATTCTTTGATATGTGTAATAATGTCCCTAGTGATTTGAACAATTACTCACAGTTCAGTATCACTGTAGTTCAGGGGCTCCTGTTGACTCTTGCGTTTCCTGATGTTGATCACCTATTTCAAAAGTATGGAGAATTCTTAATTGCTAATAACTGTTAGCTTAGTGCTTGCAATCTGGAGCATATATGTAGCTTGAGTAATTCTGTGTGAGCCTGTAAAATATGGGTTCTCTCTTCTTCAGGTCGTCATCATTTTCCATTGATAGTAAGTGATGGTGGGTAAATGTAAATGACAATGTATGGTATAATGTAGGTCTACCATTACATTAACAGTTTCTAATTTCACAGTTAATTTCATATGACAAAATATTTTGTTAAAGTACAGCAGCTACAAAGAGAGTCAGTAACACCCAAATATTCTATGAATTCATTAAATAATATTGACATCTTTACAATAATTACAATGAAGACCAATTTGGAGAGATTGTGGAGAATATAATTAATGTACATGTGTTCTTGAGAATTGGCCTGAGGAGCGGGTGTACTACTAATGCATTGCTCTGAGGATTGTGAATCTCTTGGTAATCACAAGAAGCTCAATGAGGCTGATGAAGCCCAGTAGTCCTATAATTGTTATTATAATTTCAACATTTATTAATTTATTTAATTTTTATCACACTGTATTGTTTTCAATTTTACAAGTTAATATGTTTTCAAAATTAATAGTCACAGTATGCCACAGTGTATTATGTCATGTTCTGAGGCACCGTGGGAAAGTGGGCTAGAGCCAATGTGAACAGTCAAGTATTGAAGGCTACAAGTCTTATCTAAATGTGTTGATACAATTGATTGTATGAAACCATATACACAGAAACATGTCAAGAATTTTTTATAGGGGTCCATGATTTTTTAACTTCTTTGTACTGGGTCCTGGATTTTCTATCAGTGACACTGGTTGCCAGCAACAGTTTCAGAAATCTCACATTTTCTCCAGAATTAATAAACTGATATTGATCTTGTGCAAATTTGAAAGGAAGTGCATTTTAGGAGGGCCAGAATTTTTAGGTTTTTTCTTTGTACTTTCTTGTAAATGTATGTGTATACAGAATAATACATGTAGTGTAGAGAAAATTATGTAATTGAATTCAATTGAATTGAATTTGCCTTATTTTACGTAGCGAAACTCGGGCCATCAGGCCCGCTCTCCTTTCTCCAACAACAAGCTACGCTCCTTTCATCAACTAGCAGAGAAAGGAGGTATTTCTTGGGCGAGAAACAGATGATTTAAATTTGTAATGCTCTAGAAAAATCGATTTTGATATTTCTAGAGCATCGAAATACAGGTTTGGGTCTGTGATACAGATAAAAACATTGTTTTCATCAAAACACCTGCTTGTTTGTGAAAATCTAAAGCTAAACTATTTGTAAGGCTTTTGCGAAAATGAGCATTCAGATTGAACTGGTGGGCCTCAGAGCTCTGCGATTTTGAACAGAATTATTGAAATTTTGGGGGTTCTTCAGTACAAGAAGCTCCTGAGGAATTTTGGAAATTTCCTCAAAATCTGTCTGTGAATTTTTTGTACGAAGAGAGTGAAGTGCACTTATCTAGAAGGCATAAGTCAGCAAAATTGCAAAAGTTTAAAATTTTTGGACCTTGTCATGCAACTTTATTATTGTAGATAGAGATTTGTGTCTACAAATGGTATTTGTTGCTCACTATCAATTCTTTAATTAATGTCATGTACAATTTTTTTAAAAAGTTAGAAGTTTTTGCACATTTTTTTGTAAAATATGGGCAAAATTTAAAATATTTTCTTAAAAATGTTTCCAAATTTGTTCTGAAATTTTTTTGTACAAACTAAATGACTGAATAACGTGAACAAATGCCATTTTGGTGTATTCTTTTGATATGAAATACACAAATATAATCTTATTGATTTATCTCTTGGCGTAAACATTTTCATTACAGGCAATTTTTGTATATTATTGAATTTGTGAGTTCAAGAGCATCAAATTATTTCTTATGAAGTTTCTTGAAAACTCAAAAGTTTTCTCTAAAAATGACCTAAAAAATTGTACCATTTTTGGAAATGAATATATTTTCTTAAAAACTGCTCCAAATATTTCAGAGAAAATTTGCATAAGGTACAAAGTTAGACTTTTCAATAATATTTTTAAAGTCATATTTCAGTTGTGCAATTAAGGGGCCAGAAATGGCGAAAAGGTGAAAACAATTTATTTTAGGCGCTGGTAGGTACCAACTGGTGAGAGGGTTGGGAAAAACCGAAAGGCTAGCCAGACGAAAGAGATTAAATTAGATTTATTTAGTCAAAAAACGGTAAAAACTGTATGTGACCTATAGGGGAGAAGATAATCTGCGTACATTTTCTTGAGTTCCAGAATCCATTTCCATCATTTTAACTATAAATAGGTGAAAGATGAGTAAAAGTTAAAGGTAAATAAAAATAAAATAAAAAAAGCGTGAGATTAGTGATATTTGAAAACATTTTCATTTCAGAGTTATAGAAAACTATTTTGCAACGTATAACAAACAGCAGATTTTATTTTCTGCATTGCTAATAAAATAGTAACTCGTCCTTACCACTACTTCTACCACTACAAGCAAAGGGAGAGTTCAACAAAACTTGCACATAGTGATGCTAGATTTACATCCAGAAGCAAAACAAGGGGCCATCTCTGCATTTGCTCAATGAATCAGGGAAACTGGACTAAAACCTGATCGAGATGGCGGTCATTGACCCATATAGCTGAAGTACATTATTTGTTACAAGCATATTAAGCCTTTAAAAAAAATAATACAAAAGTAAACTATTTCATTATATATCACTGTTTTGTTAAAATAAACATTACTTTTCTTTGTGATGATTAATATAGTCTCTCATTGTATAGAAACAGTTATGCAGTAGAAAAGATTTTACTTTTAACTTAAATTTGTGAACTGACTTCAGTTGTTTAATGTCATCTGGCAATGCATTGTAAAGTAATGTACATGTATTATGTGGAGTTCTGGTAGTGAGTGGTTGATACTGACACTTGATGACTGTGATCTCTACGACATGTGTTGTAATCATAAATATCAGTATTGCATGAAAATATGTTCCCACTGTTAAGTAAGTCAGTTTTAACGAATATTACAGATTCGACTATAAATAGGCAAGGTAATGGTAAGATTCGAAACTCAATGAAGAGAGGCTTGCAAGGATCACACGGATTGCAATTTTTATTATTTGAATAATTTTATTTTGCAATGTAAAGGTTTGGGTACTACATGATGAGCTACCCCAGAATATTATGCCATATCTAAGGCGTGAATGCGCATTTGCAAAATACACGCAATGAGGTGCATTAGGAAGCTAATACAAAAAGGCCTGCATCGTGTAGCACTACTCATTTCTTAATGAAATCTATGTAAGAATAAAATTATAGATTTATAAACATAAGCACACAAACAATTTTCGTTGTATAATAGGAGATTGTGATGTGTAAAATGAGTTTTAAATTATGATGAACAAAATGCTTTAAGTGAAACCTACGAAATCGATTTGGCCGTTGCCGAGATAGGTCTGGACGGTCCAGACGGACAGACAAAATTGCTAAAACAATTGAATGGGTTTTTATATCATATACTATACTCGCAAGTTTTCTTGATACTCCATAGCGGGGGGTGCGGGGAGAGGAGGGCTCTGGCTTCGACACCTCTTAAAAGGGCGTACCAACTGTAAGCATGAACTAACTCACCAAAGTGTGTCACGAGAAATGCTACGATTGTTTTGAAAGTACGAGATGGTTGTTGCCAGCATTGTAAATTGGTACGTGCCATTCCGAGTCAAACCCAAGTATCTCAACGTGCCGTGCTATTCAGCGCAGGGCGAGGACTATGGAGCTCGTGTATCAAGAATACTTGCGAGAGTAATAATAGTGGCTGTTTCTTATGGCAGGGAAGGGAGGAACGTCCTCCAGACTTATTCATCAGAATGTAATTACCAAATACAACATATTATTTGATGTTTGAGGAAAAATGTACCATTTTTGAGTTTATAACTACGAGGAAATTTGTTTTGATCGAGGTTTTAACATACGCGCACTTTGAAGCAACGCGAAAACGATCGCAACAATCGAGGTCACTCACAACTCGTAGTGTTCCTGCGGCGAGAAAAGGAAACGTTTTTTTACAGAACTATGACAGAAAAGGAGAATCTCCTCCCTTGAACTGACATCTTTTGCCTTCTTTTTTAGCAGAAGAACGCGTCATGGGCGGCGTCCACGCAAGTCTGGCAGGCAAGGATCTGACGTAGGCCGAGCAAGAGACCCGTGCGATCTTACAATTTGGACTGAGGGAAACGAGAAAACCGAACTGAGAGATAATTCTCTTTCACATCGCAACTCACCACACACAATTTAATAATTTGTAGTATGTTGAATTTGATGTATTTCATGCAGTTGGCGTCTAATCAAAAGAGCTGATACAAATGTAAAGTGATATTACGAAAGGAGCGAGGAACGAGTGAATATCGTTAACTTTATACGAGCGTATTAATATCCATTGCTTCGATTTGCATACAGTAATTTTTCTACTACTAATACCACCCTGAGGACAGTCAATGTAGCATTGGTTAAGCTTAAGCGCAGGCCGACGAGCACTACATGGATCATGTAAGTACACAATTTATTAAATAAATGTCAGCAAAGTTTAGTGTCCATTCTTATTTCATATCAGCTTAATAACCGATAAAGTTCTCTTAGGGATATTCTCTCTTCCGATTTACTTCAGTTTCGGAAACGGGGAGGACGTGCCAATACCTCCCCAAGGGTTTGGGACTACTCATAATCCAACGAACATTTAATAGATCGTTGACCAGTGATTAATTCCTTCTATACTGTAAACTTCTCTGTGATTGTTCAAATACCTGTACTATTCTGAAGCTGTAACATTATGCAACGAGCTGCTGACATCTAATACGAGAAACAAAACGTTCCATATCAATACCACGAATTCATACTCGTATAACACTGCAAGTTGGGTTTCTCATGAGTTGTTTTTGTAACATTTAACGTAAAAGAAAGAGAGTTACGGAACCGTGACACCGACGAAATATCTTCAGCTCTTCAATGGCCTGAATCTCCAGCCTGAAGTCTTCACGGACGCGGATCACACGTTGAAAACTAGTGAAATCGGATCTAGCTAGCCTATCGTAAATCCAGTGAAAGGGTTTTTTAGAACAGAAGGAAAAAAATATGCCATTTTTTAAGCTTTTTTTTATTCTATTCTTACAAGAAATTTTAAGAAAAAAATTTGGAACCGTTTTTGAGAAAAAAAAATGAAAATGCCCCAGGGATTACATATAAAGAAGCTTCAAATTTTAAAGAATGTTTTCAAAATCTCAAAGCTTCGACTCGAGCCAGTTGGAATGAGGTTTCTTCAATTTGGAAAAAGTCCTACGGGGCTAATGGTGTTCACAGATGCACGGACGGACGGACAGACGTTTTGCTGTCATTGGTTTTTCGATATCAAAGCAGAGACAAAACAGACTCTGGCTACACCGCGTGTTAGAGGAGTTTTGTTCCTAATTTAGCATCTAGATTTATCCACTTTTTCGTTATCAGGGTCCGGCATTGAATTTTTTTTCTACCGAAAATCCGCCGTTTATTCACGAGTCGTTACATAACTTTCCCTATACTAACTATATTAGTCCGTACGTAGTATATGTATGTGTATATATATGTAGTATATGTACGGGAATGTAAAAATTAAGAAAGTAATCCAAGGCAAGATTAATTGAAACATGTTAAGATTGCGTTAACATATTTAGAATGTGTGGGCAATGTAGAATAAAGTGTAAATATTTTGAAGTTTTGAATTCGCGGCCATTGGATATGTTCTTGTACCTCTGAAATAATAAGCTTCATTGTAGTTGGAAAAAAAGAAAAAAAACACCATCAAAAAAGCTGCCGTATATTTTGGGATTATCGGGTATAATGAATCTCTGATACAGTGAACCAATAATATCAATTTACAGAGGTTCACAATTACCAGAGTGTACAATATTTTGAATTAGCAGACAGTACTGTTCTAATATTGATATTTGATTCCAATTCCTTTAAGGAGCGGTTAGGGCAGAGTTTTTTTTTTGGCTGATGAAGATAGAAGTTTTGAATATCTGAGAAACTCGGAGGAGCCGAAACCTTAAAAATCTTAGATTTTGCCCAGAAGATCTCATTTGGTGGATTAGGACTTAAGAACCGTAACTTATTCCCATCTGTAGGTATTTTGTAAATTTGTTTTAAATTAAGAATGTATAAAAATGCTAAATTAATGAATTAGTCATACACGTTTCATAAATCCAAAGAATGCTAATTTACGCTATTCCGTTATCTACTTTCTCTAATACGGTTCAAAAACCATTGGGAATCGTTAGTCTAATGGTATACGGAATGTGGAAACAAAATTCAGTCACGTTGGCAAGATGAACGTTTAATATGGATTGTAATAAAAACGAGCAATTTTAATTTTGTTATTTGTCTTTTTAATCTCTGTTCTTTTATGCGAAGATAGCTTCTTAAATATGTTTTTTGCAACATCCATAATGCA
This sequence comes from Gryllus bimaculatus, assembly GCA_017312745.1. Classification (NCBI taxonomy): domain Eukaryota; kingdom Metazoa; phylum Arthropoda; class Insecta; order Orthoptera; family Gryllidae; genus Gryllus; species Gryllus bimaculatus. The sequence goes on from BOPP01000063.1 coordinate 2,479,610, forward strand.
CACAATACCACGTTCCCACTTAGCCATTTTATTGAATTAAACATTTCCTAAATAACATAAAGAAATTGGATTCGCTCGATGTGCCAAGGTTGCCGATGGTCGTTGTCAGGGTCAGGTTTGTGTCGCATTGACCAAGATGAGAGGTTGTTCTGTATTAAGTCCCTCCCGATGTGAATTATTTTTGGGAAAGCAATCGCAAATTTCGATTTTTAATGGCTGAACAGAATTATCTTCGTGTTTGACCTGATATTAATAAAAAAACTACTTCTCTCTCTCTCTCTCTCTCTCTCTCTCTCTCTCTCTCTCTCTCTCTCTCTCTCTCTCTTACTATGGATTGCTGTCGGTTTTTATCATTTATTGAGGAAAATCCGTGTAGACGATTTAGAGACATACAAAGTGTGACTGAGTTAGTTTGTTTCTCAGGCTGCTCAAAGTGGGCGGTTCTTTTAGGGTGCCAGGCCGCCCAGCGCTTGTGTATAATGTAACCTATTATATTATCCCGATGAGATGGGATGGTAGGCGCTTGGCCGCGATCGGCTCTAATCTACTGAAAAGCTAGAAAAGCTAGCCATCCCAGGCAGTCTAATCCCAACTCTTGGATTTGAGAAGCTCATTGTTAAGCCGTATTCAAGAAAAAAAACAACTAGTGGTGCTACAGAATAGCACAGACGTTCCCGTATTAGTTTTCTATTCCCATTAGAGTCGGCTAACTATTCGGACTTGCCACATACTCTTACCAGCTGCCATCTATCGCCGCCCAACGAACATTTTTTTGAATTTTTCAAAATTCTTCGCCTTCCTAATAGTTGAACGGAAATATTATTTTAAGAATATTAAAAAAACAATGAAACTTCGTCCTAAATAACAATTTCGTAAAATGGGCACAATGGACAGGGGAGGTGGACCCCCACTCGGACATTACACCAATCGCCGGGCCTGCTTGTATCGTGTACAGTGTACTGTGACTAAATCCTGATTTACACAACCATTTTTTCATCATTTTTCGCCGGTACAGAAAAGATAAGGTCAGACTATGTAATTTGTACGAAAAAAATGACGCATGCTTAATTTTTCGGTACAGATTTCATCCAGTTTGACTACCGCGCTCCTAGCAGCACTTTACGGGACTTTCTCTGATTTGTTATTCGTGTGGAGCGATATGTTCATTTTGTAGTTCGTTAGAGCGTTCTGATGTGTTGAATTGTAATGTGAAGTGGTTATGTAGAGAGAAATTATATACTGTATTCTAAAATTGTCGCATCCGTGCTCGGTCCTGATATAACCTAACTTAATTTGTTACCACAGATGCAATGTTCAAATGTTTGAACTTCAGCGCTATATGCGGCGTCCGGAGGAAGTATTTTCTTCATGATTACGTACAAAGACAGAAATTACCGTGTAAAACTCTGGAATCGCTCTCATCCAGTTTCGGCACCGAAACATACTGCGTAGAAACGAACGTACTTTTTCCGTCCACTTTCTGTACAGAAAAATTATGAAGAAAGGATGCAAAAATGACCCTGTAAAACAGGCTTAACAAGGGAAAGTTGAGTGAGGTGCTAATGAAGTGTGATGCTAGCAAATTAATAGTTTTATTATTGAGCTGCATTTCTTTAGATTGTTCATTAAGATCTGTTAAATTCGTGTTTTTGAGTAATTTTAATATTTCCAAATTTTAATGTTCAATTTATTGCCTTTATTTTCTAAATGGAGAATTTGAAATTGATGTCAGGGTCAAAAGAGTGATTTCTTGGATTACGTGGTTGGCAAACGTGGAATCCTATGATTTTTCCAAGAAGATCTAAGAAGTTCATTAATTCTACAAGAAAGTTTTATATTTATCCGACATAAGAAGAATTGCAATAGTTGTTGTATTTTAATAAATAAATACCACTTCTGTCCAGTGAAGGTAAAGGGGATTTATTGTTAGGAAGAAGTGTTTGGTGGGGATTAGGAGTTTTATATGCTACACTGATGTTATGTGTTTTGTTGGGAAGACATTACTTGTTATTTATTTATTTTCTCTTTGTTAAATAAATTTATTAATGACAGAAGGGTTGTATCCATTATTTGGAGCTATTTGCAAAATAGTATGAACTTCTTCGGTAACATCTTATTCTGTCATACGAACGTTGAATAATCTATTTGTATGAATCCAAGAATGGAAAACAGAACATTTATGTTGAAATATATGGTTGGAATTAAAGAGGATGATCATATCTAATTTAGTGGGTTTTCCAAAAGTTTTAAAATTAAGTATATTGTTTTTATAGCAAAGGTTAAGTTTAGGAAAAGTGTATGGTTCAGTTCTAATTGCATTTTGATGGTTAAATTAGGATAAAAAGAATTAAGGAAATCAAAAAATTGGTTCAGAAATATTTTTGTGTTCTATAATATTGTTAAAGACATAGGTCGATTTTACTACTTGGGATCGGAAAAATTGAGAAAATGTGACAAAATTTCGTTTTAGTGGCGATAGGTAGCAGCTGGGAAGGAGGTGCTCCAATACTGGAAAGCTAGCGTGGACTAAAAATATTAGAAAACTAACTAGTGCGAGAAAATATGTGCCATTCTTTAGCGCCACTAGTTTACTTTATTGTTACTTGTCCCTTGTAGAAACAGTTTAGACTAAATGTTTTCCAACAGTGGATTCCGAGAACTTGAAACTATTCAGTTCGTAACTTCATTTTATAAAATGGAAAATATTAGATTCTTGTCGTCTTCCGTGTATTCAGTTTTCAAAGGAAAACGACCCATTCTGTTTGCCGTCGATAGCCGGTCTTTAACAACATTGGGAATATTCCACAATTTCCACAAGGAAGATTCAAGGTGAGAATTACAGAACATAATATCTCAGAGATCTTGGCAATTAAAAACATGCTTGTGAATGAGATCTAAATTAAGATCTGAAATGAAACCGTCGTTTAATGACGCATTGTGATAGCCTGTCTAAAACAGTTATAAAATTAGTGTGAAGCACTAATAAGAATAGATGGTGAGAGACCTGACTTTTAAGTCAGGCTGGTTCTACTTTAAAAAAATCTTCTGAAATTCACTTCTAAAATTCTTCTAAAATTAGAAGTTAATGAGACGTTGGCCCATAAATAAAATATTTTAACTTGTCAACGTTTCTGAATTATTGTATTCTAACACAGACCTGATGAGAGAAAAATAAAATTAAGAAACGTCGGTAAGCTAAATACATTATTTATAAACAAATACCTCACGAAAAATTTATAACAAAAATATTAATAACATTTTGAGGTTATGCCAAAATATACAGAAGAATTTATCCATGACTGCCCTAAAAAAATAGTTCTCTCTACATTTTCCATCATGAAAATTGAACTATCAAGCATTCTCTATCAATTGAACTATATTGTCACAAGGTGACGTTTTCAACGAAGCCCAATTGAAGTGCTTTTCTCCAATTATTTTCACTTCGAATTTCAGCATCATGAGACGGGAGATGACAGATGAGAGATTGAAACCATTACATAAAGGGGTAGGTGATCCCGTGTCAAGAGCCTAGTACACAAACAAAAGGAAGCAAACACTGAAAGACGGAGTCAGATACACTTCATTTGGCTCTAGGAAAAGGGAAAGTGCAAATTTTCCAAGTCCGAGAAATGTATATCTAAAGTAGTCCGAGAAATGTATAGTTAAAGTAGGTCCTCGGTGGCTCGTTGGTTAGCGCTCACTTTCCATAGCGCAATCCCGGGTTCGATTCCCGGGAAGGAGAAAATTATAACAGTACGCTTTCCTTATCTAATGCTGTGTGACGATGAGAAAGCCCACCCTGAAGTTAAGAAGACCAGTATATACCGTGGAGGGATGTCTTCGTGCTAACGACTTTTACCCTTTATCCCATGGCCGAGAAGCTGGGCCACCGCTGGTCGGCCAAGATACGTCGAGCCACAGGACACGACAGTAATGCTACTACATGAATATTTCGTAACATATAAGAACCACCTACAGGGGATGCGTGGACGTCTTCGCCTTATCTTAACATTTGCAATTGTTTAGTCATAAATATTTGCAACATTAGATAACTTTCTCCGTCCTACGTATATTAGAAAGTAAACAAAGGAGTAATGCCATTCAGAACTTGACGGCCAGTTTCACCTCCATTACTTAAAGTATTATGTTTGTCTTAAAAATATTACGTTAGATTTAGGAGACTTTTTCGTTTCATCATAACTTTTACGGCGAACTTAAACGATAAGTTCGACTTTAATTTAACAGCTCTCAGCTGCACTTTCCCATTTTAAATCGTGCTTTACGTCGGAAAAACAGTTAAAATGGCGAACATATTGTGGAGTATTGCTTTTGTTAGTGATATCAGCGGCAATTGTGAAGACGAAAGCTTTGAAAATCATTCTTGAAGGCAGAGACGGATCCAGCCGATAATTTTTTTGGCGGGGGGGGGGGGGGGGGGGGGGAGGTGGCATCTTATATTTGTGTTAAATAATAAACATTTGTGATTATATTGTATATTATTAATGTGTAGGAGATATAATACTATGTAATATTATTGATCAAATAATTACATAATTCGAACACAAATGAATATTTAAAATAATTTTGCCACATGAAGAAAAACAAAAACTCTATGCCTTTATGAGGCTCCCCCTCCGAACCTTCCCGTGCTTGTAGGCCGAAGTGGATCCGTGAACGGTCCGAATATTTAGAAAAGCTCCATAAAAGAGATTTTGACATCAGATTTCGCGTATAAAATATGATAATATGACTTCAATCGAGCTAATTGAAGACCGATTGGAATTTCCAAGTTTACTCCATAGTTAATTAATAACGAAATGAACATTTTAATATCTTGGTTCGTAATTACCTTGCAAGTAACAATATTGCCTAACAAATGTTTTGTAGGTTATGTTTACATAGTATCCTATCTACACTTTCTACCTCTAAGTTATACATTCAGTAATTTTTATTGCATTTCTTTGTTAGTCAAAACCTAATTCTCTTCACAACTTTATATAATGTTTTTTTACTTTCCCGTATACTTACGTTTATACGGAGTAATATACCTAGTGTGGGGAAAGTTATGTAATGCTGCGGAAAATCGATTTCGAGATTTCAGCGGAAATACACGTTTTCGGGGCCCCTGGTACCGAAAAAGTGTTTTTTCAAAACGTCCGTCCGTCCGCCCGTCTGTCCGTTCGTCCATCTGCCTGGTGAATATGTACAACCCTAGTGTCTAAACCATGCAAAGGAGTTTTTCCAAATTGAAACCCCTGTACATTTGAACTGAGTCGAAGCTCTCGATTTTGAAAATCATTCATTAGTTTTTCTTGGTACTTTAGTACCCTGGGACATTTTCAAAATTTTCTCAGAAATGACTCCAAATTTTTCTTTAAATTTCTTATAAGAGGAGAGTAAAATGCACTTATAAATATGGCATAGGTCCAAATTTCACGTTAAACTCTAAATTTTCGAAAATTTCCAAAGTTTGAATTTTTTCGGGATCTTCCCATAACAAAATTAAATATAGAGATTTTTTCTTCAAATAAAATTTGTTGTCCATAATCTGTTCTTTCAATATGGTCATGTACATTTTTTTGAAAATTTTAGTAGTTTTCACAATATTTAAAAAAATACAAAAAACAAGTTTATCTCAAAAACCGCTTCAAATTTTTTCTTTAAACCTTTGGTAGAGAATGTGCTACATGCACGGTATAAGATGACATGAACGCTATATTGCTCTATTCTTTTGTTTTTTCAAAAATGACAAAAAATGTCTTTGACTTGTTTTTTAAGTTGTTAATATTTACACTAGCGGTAATTTGATCACATTATTAAATTAATGAGTACATATGCTTTAAATAGTGTCATATACAGTTTCTCGAAAACTCAACCGTTTTCTGTGAAAACTAGCTAAAACTTCCTCATTTTCAGAAACGTCCAAACGACATTTTCTCAAAAATGGCTTCAATTTTTTTCCTCAAACTTCTTAAGAGAATTTTGCTATTTGCACTTTTTAATACGAGGTAAAGTTCATTTCGGGGTATTTTTTTTGTTTTTTCAAAAATGAAACAAATGCAATTGTTTCGAAAGATAACTTACGTCGTAATATGCACATTTCCAGCAATTTGTTATTGTGAGTTAATATGTTTTAAATGACTTTAAATGCAGTTTTACGAAAACTGGATTGTTTTCTGTAAAAAAGAGCGTCAAATTTCGAATGTACTGTATCTAGGTTCGTAAGTGCAGAGCATGTTTCCCCCCTCGGGAGGGAGCGATGATCTTCCCCCGGGGGCTAGCGAGATCCGGTGTGGACCTACCGTCGGATAGCGGGGTTTTCCCCAACCAGGTAATCCCTACCAGCGGGTCACCGCGGGTGCACCGCCCGCAGACAGGACGAGCTCTAAGCTCCTGACCAGTCTCTCGGCATGTGTGGTTGTGTAGTGCATGTTAGTGTAAGTGTATGTAAGTAAGGGATGAGAATAGGACAAGAAAGATGAAGGAAAGATCGCGCGCGGTCAGTGGCTTATTTGTTAGAATACTGCTCCGGCATTCACCTGGTTGTGATCGAAAAAAAAAAACACACCAAAAACTACCGGTCAGAGCAGCCGGTTACAAGAATTGTCCTCCAGACAGCGACTGATTTCGACCTATTTGACTAGCTGATGTCGAAAATACTGCTACCGTCGGCACTCGAACCTCGGACCTCCCAGTGAGAGGCACTGCAGAGACATCAGCTGATGCCTTGATCCACATCTCTCGATGCGAGTCTTCGATAGATGCTAGTCGAGTTCAGTATCGAACTTACTAATTTATTTGAGGTCAGCAATTTTGGGCGTTAAATACGGATGCTCTCTTTTGCATCCGGAATTACGCAATTTACATATTTTTATAACTTTTAACGAGTTCTCATTTCAATAATTACTCAACCGTTCATAAACTTACCTGTACATCAGATCAACAAAATCAAAACTACAATCAACAACTTTTCAATTGTCTATTGAAACCAGAACATGTCAAAGCATTTTCATAGGTAACACCACAAGTGTTTTAGAAATTATCGATAAATGACAGACTCGCGCAATGAGGACGGGATTTATCTGAGAATTTCCAAGGCACGAGTGATATTTAATAATGCTATTCCACGAATGAAATTATGTTCAACAGATTTCCAAAATGCGCCAAATATTGAAAATAACTGAAATAAAAAAGGTTATGTTATAGTACGATACGCGGTATATTGGACATCTACATAGCGATCGATGTGTACTGTCTCCTAAGATAAGTCACAGTTAATGGTTGTCTAGTTGGGAGAAGCGGTAAGACAAATCTGATAGAAAATGCAAAAAAAAACTTTTCACGATACACCTCCCTGACTGGGGCATTTTGTATGTATAGTTTATCACTATAGGTTGTAATTTCACGAGTGGAATAGTCAATTTAATGAGTGCAAAATGAATAATTATCCATAAACTATACATTTTTAGATATAAACACTGCCACAACATGAAAATAGTTAACCCGACCGGGGTCACAACAGGGGAGATGTATGGCTTACAGAAACTTTTTCTTCTCTTAATCTTACGAAATTCAGATATATTTGCATAAATAATGAAATGTCTAGTAGAATGTGAAGATATTAGGTATTATCAAAGAAAGAACAAAATACTGTGTCACCATATAGTTCAAAATTCAGGAAAAAGACTGATATTTTGAAAGGATGTGTTCATGATATGATTTGATGAGGAATAATTGCGTTCTACAAAACTTTTTGTGTATTTCATGAATTTTTTGAAAATATTTATTTATAGTGAGAGGTTAAGCAAAATAGGATTTGGTGTATTTTTACTATTGCCAACTAGTTGTAGTTTTTACTGTGGCTACAACATAGAAAAGATTCTCGTATATTTTGTAGGACTTGTAAACAAGGTGGATGAAATATTTAATAGTGATATGTAATTTGTAATATAATTATTATCATTTTACGAATCAGTTTCAAATAATTCGAGAAAGACTGCTCTATGTTGTAACGAATCTATTTACTTCCTTCAAAAGATAGTGTTGAAAAGAAAAGTTTGTTTTTCCTAAAACGCCAGTAAGTCCTTCTATGCGCCTGTATCACGGAGACGTGACGAATTACATTAACTTTAACTTTATATTATTGACATTTGAGGAACAAAAGCATCTAAACTAGGCAGGCGATCATTCAATTTCTCACTCATTCCCCCTTAACTGTCTTGACATCTTACAAAGCTAAAAAAACAAGATATCCGTTTGAAAGTCAAGGAACCCTATCGATTTGGGATTATCAGATTTGGCGAAAATTTTAACTCCAGTTCAGTTACTTTGTTCACAAATGGACAGACGTTTTACCGTAAACCAGCAATTTTTAGGTAAAAGAGCGATTTTTCTTTAATAACAACTTTCTCTATAGTACGTAAATAGTAAGAGGGAAAGTAACTAGTGGTGCTACAGAATTTCTCTCTCTCTCTCTCTCCTCTCTCCTCTCTCCTCTCTCCTCTCTCCTCTCTCCTCTCTCCTCTCTCCTCTCTCTTCTCTTTTCTCTCTTCTCTCTCCTCTCTCCTCTTGTCTAACTTCTTCGTTTTGCTCCACCCTCTTTCTAGCTGTCATCTGTTGCCGTCTAAATGTATATTACGGAGATTTCAGTCAGAAATATGTGTTTTTAGGTGCCCTGCTATCGAACTAAAGTTTTTACTTTCTAGGATTACTTCGTACTTATGTAGTTAAGAGAAAGTGTATTACGACTACGGCAAAAATTGACGATTTCTGGACAAAAAAGACGTATTGTGGGGACTTGGTACCGAAAAAGAGGATACATCATGTCGCTGTGTGAAGTAAATTAATTCCTCTTACACGTGTAGTCACTATTCACATTTTGTGAATCCATGACATCAAAACATCTGTGAGGGGACAATGCTTGCGCTTTACCCGTTCAATTGATTTTATCCAAAATTGATATTCCCAGATCGATCTGAACGAACTCGAGGTCTTGCGAGTTTGAAATGCGTATTTTGTCTTTTGGGGGTACTTTACATAAACCCTCAACATTTTGAAAGTGTTTTCAAAAATGGCTCTCAATTTTTTGATTACACTTTTTGTGGGTTTACATAAAGGACGCTTGAAATGGTACAGACTCCATTTTCACTTTCTCGCCCTTAGTTCGTAAGAACAGAGAGAACTGTAGTATTGCGCCGGAAAACACCTCGAATTTCTACTGAAAAACTCTTATTGCCAGGCCCTGGTAGTGAAACTGTGAATAAACCTTGTTCATATATTACAGTCAAACCACATACAATATAGAAAAGTACTTCCTCTAACGCGTTGGGTAGTCTTAATCCATGTTTTGAGTAAAAATTATTTTACTCCCATCTCAGGGAATCTCTGTCGAAAATTGCAAACATTTATCATTGCAAAATTACAAAAATTCAAGATGGAGATTTTTGTCTTAAACAAAAAAATTTTTCTTCAAATTTTTTCAAAGGATGCAACAAGGGACGTTTAAAAAAAAGGTCTTGAACTCTCTGAATTTTCGAAACCGCAAATAAGAGAAGAAATAGAAATAATGCGAAAAAATATGTATTTTCGTTCCTTGACCTCGCAACATTTATTTGTTTGTAATCACTTTTTAAAGAACTATTGTTGAAAAAAATAATACCTAGTTTGGTCTCAATTCTCTTGGATTTTTAGCACAACGATATTTGCGTCCCTAAAATGTGCTCGATGGATAGCTGGATTTTTGATCGGACAACAATATCGAACACTCTGACCCAATATTTGTCACCCTCCATAGTACAATTCATGAAGATATACAGAACAATAGCTTCACAAGGTCACTGATTGTTTGAGATTCATCCTTCCAGGATTAGTCCTGTGTTGCGTCTGAGTGTGGACATTGAGAAATGTTAGTCATGTCTCACTGTCTGCGATGTTAGGACGAAGAGCTCCCAGCGACGTTTGCCCATTGCGCAGCTAGAGCCTAATGTGTACTTGGGCAAATAGCAGCCATTTGAGACTGACAATCACAACTCAGAAGCACAAGCGGACGTCTGACGGACTTGACCCAACGGGCATAAGGGCATGTGGCATAGTGCGACTACAATGGTTTAGCACCGTGAAACTTTAATACAGTAATTAATTGCCTAATTCTGACAATATTATTGCATGAATTTAAATTTTATTAGAAATATGTTGGTACACTTGACACTCATTTTAGAATCGATCGTCTACAAATATTGGTACGAACTTCTGTCCCACATTATTCGGTGTCCACGTTCAAATGCGAGAGGGAATGTATATGTAATTTAATGATTATGAACTTTTTGAATTGTCATCACTGAATGGGAACGATATTAAAAACCGTTAAAATTATATATTATGAGCTTGATAATCAATACGGACTCTATAAGGGGGTTCAGTATTCCTATTTTCTTCTGAGTTGCGGAAACAGATAAGAACATGTGCGGTTCACCGCCACCACCTCACAAGTTGTCTCAACGCTGTATATACACAATTCAACGAAACATTTCTGAAAGAAGACCAATGATTGATTATTCTCAACTGTTAACTTACAATGCAAACTCGAACGTCTCCATCCATTTGTTTTTTTCAAGTTGCACCCATCTGCTCGCTCAGATGCACTTTTGTTTGTTAAAATTATTTTTGATATAGTTTCCAAAGCATTAGCATATCTGATCCGAATCGTCAAAAGGGAATAATTTCTGCTGGACTATTTAGTAGGACAAAGGCGCTTCAAGTGTGGGTCTACCCAACATTTTAAATCAAACAATAAATAATCGAGGCCCCGTGATGTCAAATTACAAACTTGGAAATAATCTTTGCGTCCTCATATTAAAATACGTAATTCAAACATCACAATAGTATATTATTATGGTAATAAACAAATCACTTCCAGAAAGCGACTATAAAGTATGCTTAGTTAGACAAAAAAAATGCTTTGGGGGCTCCTTGTGGATGGCAGCCTCAGATAATTGCAGCTGCCGGGCCGGCGATAGTTACACCACTGTCTGTACCATAATTTCAGTTGTTGTCGACAGTAGTCGGAATAAATCTTCCAAATGATACCATACTTTTTTTTGGCTTAGTACTTCGTCAGGAATAGAAACCTTACCAATAGAAATATAATATAGTTTTAGAATATAATATATTTCTACTATATAATATATTACATTGCAGAACATTATTAATATTCATTGTTAACAGGAATATTATCTTCTAAATAATACCATATTTTTTTGGCTTAGTACTTCGTCTGGAATAGAAACCTTTCCAATAGAAATATAATATATTTCTAGTATATAATATATTTCTGCTATATAATATATTATATTACAGAACATGATTGATATTCATTGTTAACAAGAACGAATGTCAATTACAATTCATATTACAATATATTTCAGAAATTTCAATGTCATTGTAATCTTATTGTGACGAATTTTATTCTCTCTTGTTAGCTTTTGATACCTTACGTAAAATATTTTCGGCAATACTTGAGATGAATGAAATTGGCATGTTTGATTGTATGATTTGAATGATATTGGTGGAATGGGAGGCACAAAAAACCTCATTTCTACGAAATAACACGCCACGAATCCGCATTGCCCACCAGAAATTCTCATGAATCGACCGGGACTTTTAAACTCGGTACCCCTCTTTGTAAAAATACTCGTACAAACAAAGTTTGTCATACTAGTAAAGAATTCAAAGAAAGGCGAACCATATACTTCATTTTTTGTACTTCCCTGCATTGTCGAATCTGAGAAGAGATGATGAAATGAATTTCAAGAATTATGCGCTGTGCTTCCAAATAGGAATGCAATTTCTGTTAATCTCAAGTACGTTCCTATTACAGAGACTTTCTGAAAGATTTATCTCTTTTGTTGGAGCATTGGCTCCTAGTGTAACCGCGACCTTTAAGACTGTCTCCTGATAGAGCTAGCCACATCCAGCATGTGTTTATCGCTTAGCGTCGCACGTGTGATACAGTTTTAAGAAAGCTATTCAACCAAACTAAAGATTGAGTAGTACCATGAAGTAAGTAGATTGAGAAATGAATATTAAAACATAATCTTCATTTAGAGAATATTTCACATACTACTTGTCGAAAATTTTTGATATTTTTTGATTACTTTTTACCCCGAAATTTTCATGTTTACAGGCAAAGAAACATATTTGTTTGTGATTGATTCATATCGAAGTCAGGTGTTTAATAGTTATTTCTTGGTTCTGAAAAACAACGTCGCCATTGAATGTTATTGCTTTTGTCGAGTACTTCACAATGGAATGCACCACAATTGGATTGATTCGTAATTTCTTAAAAGTATGCTTACAAAAAATCTGGGTTTCCAGCGCATACTTAAAATTCACTGGAGACTGAAAATACACATAGGATGGAAGATTTTAAAAATAATTTAGAATACATTTAAATGTGTGTTTGTGGGACATTTTTTATGGCGCTTGCATATTTTGTAGTATTGAAGTATGTTTTCCGACCATATGAATCTATTAGCGAAGGGGGATTGAAGATATAGAGATTTCAGTGAACATGTAGTGTTTTCTTGACAGTATTCTTTAATTTGCCTGGGAATGTGGGAGAAAACAGGGCTGTCATCCGGTTTTCCCAGTATTAGAGTTTTTAATTAAAGTGTTTAGGGGGGACCAAGTAAGAGCTAGCGTATGCATCAGTGGTAGATATTGAAGATGAACGCTAATTATTTTTCTGATTCCATTAACTCACAAGACGCTAGGTGGTTACTTCAAAGGAAATATTATTTCATTCTTTGATAATAACCGTTTGTGATACTTCTCAGAATTCTGACTCAAAAGTTGTGAATGGAGCAGTGTATTTTGAACATCAAATAACAAGAGAAGCATTTCTCTTGCAATCTCAACCAACGGCAAAACGTTTGTATGAATCACTGATCAAACAAGTTTTTATTTGCCAACCTTTTGCATGTACTTAGCGTAATTGTTCGTCTGCATACATAGTATTTAAAGCGTTGCATCGTTGGATTTTCAAGGTGACATGTATGCTGCTCGAAGCGTACGTCTTAGCTCTGCTTTAGTCACGCTGCTCTCAGCGTGACAATCGTGATTGACGAAGTCATTTCACTGGTTCGTTTTGCAAAACTTTATGGGCAAAATGCATACACATATGCAATTTGAAATGAAATATTGTGACCATTATTTACCGTTATCATTATACAGTAAAGAAATATGACGTTTACATAAAAGTATTAGTGAGATACGACTTTAATTTTTTGCAAATTAATTCGTTATTCTTTAATTTCCTCTTCATGAATTAACAAAATTTAGCAAATAATTTAGTGTATTTTGTTTTCCGAACTAACTTTGGACATGTTTCAATTGCAAAGTTTTGTTTGTGATAGAATGTAATAAAAATTCGCAAAAAATAGTACTGCACTGGTTTATTATTTCTGTATTATTATTATTATTATTATTATTATTATTATTATTATTATTATTATTATTATTATTATTACTATTTTCCAATTCGCACAGACATTGAAAGAAATATTATCTTCGCAATTTTCTGTTATATACATACTCAAGACACAATACTGTAGGCGTGTTTCTTTTCTATCATTATCATATCTAAAAAAATATTTTTGATTCACTGATGTTTCTGGGCACGTCAACATCTGTGGTTAGTAGTTCTGTAGGTGTAGGGCATGTTTTTATGGGAGGTGTCGGTGACCTTACCAGCAGGATGGCGAGATACAGCGCCGTCAGGCCCATATGTTACGCATCTTTTGCGGCATGGAACAGCGACCGACTTTGCTTCACCTAGCGTACGAAGGATTTTTTCGCCCTTAGATATCATTCCTACGCCGTCTCATGTTAGTAAATGTACTGCGTGTAAAATATTCTCAAGCCTAAATGAAGCCTATGAGCTAAATTCAATTCGCTTGTTTTGTGGCCCGAGTGATACCTACTTTCTCCGCTAGTAGGCGAAAGGAGCGTAGCGAAATTTGCGTGGTCAGACGGAAGAGCGGGCCTGATGGCCTGAGTCTCACCACGTAAAATAAGGCATCAATTCAATTAATATTTTACGATGTTGAATACCTTGCTGCGACTTGATGTTGCAACGTGGCAGAACGGCTGGCGCTGCAAGTTTTGCCCTCGGAGGCAGGCGAGAGCACCACTGGTTGCTGGCCGTTGCCGCTGCGAGCGCCGCCACGGGTCCTTCTCCCGGGGAAGTCCCGGACGCGACGTCCTTCGGAACCTCACTCGCCCCCGCCCCCTGCCCGCTCCCCCACTTCCAGTTACGCCCCTCTTACGTTTCTCTCATCTCCCCGCTGCACTCGTCCTTTCCAGTGGAGGCTTCGTCTCAGCAGGTTCGAAGCCGGTTGAGTAGCACGGTTGTGAAAGAAGTAATGATGAAGGATGGAAAGAAAGAGAGATGGAGGTGAAAAAGGAGCCACAGAAAAGAAAAGGAAATGAGTTTTTAAACTGACAACATGTGCACCTATTTAAGAAGAATGGATGATAAACATTTGGGAAAAGTGAAATGCATTTTGGTAGCTTTTGAAAAGCATATTTCAAAGATTTATTTTTAATTATTTAAGACATCTTGCTTGGTATATTCTGGAGATTTACGACACGTGCTGATAATACTTGTAATAATTCTGTAGTACTAATATATCGTGCGGGAGACGTATCATGAAAATGATTCATTCACAAATATATTGCTTTTTTCATACTGTATCTATGAGAAATGGATATACATATCCGGCGAACAATCGCTTTTAGACCGACCCAGAAAGCGAAGAGGTCGGGAGGTGTATGTTCTTCGGTTCAAAAGGCAACGAATTTCATCTTCTTAAAGCATCTTAGGTGGCTCATGGAGCACTCGAAGATTTACAAACCTAGTTGTATAATATACCAACTCTTATGTCCAATACTACCATTTCATGTACTTTAATAAAAAAATAGTACTTCGTAGTATGTCGCATGTCTTAAAATGTCTGTGATCGCATGTTTTAAGACATGTCATAAGACATGCGATGACGTGAACCGTCTGAGATGGAGATAAACATTTTCTGTACAGAATCAAATTTCAGTACAAGAAAACAATACATTTAATTTCCTTTATGTATTGTGTTGTTAGCGTAAAACTATGTTGGTTTTGAATTAATTAACAGGCTGAATTAGTTCAAGGAAGAATATGTTGCCACTGCAGCGACTCTGACGGGAAAATCCAAAGGTTCGAATTCTGATGTTTGCGGATTTCCGAGACTAGCTACGTACTAACTGGGTCGAAGTCAGCCGCTGACTGGAGGAGACGTTTGGCGGTCAGCTGCTCTAAATTTGTATATTACCTTCGTTTCTCCCATTAATACCAGACGTAGGCCGATGACCGATCCTAATAATCGGGCCTCGAACCGTGCGCGAACTTCACGTTCTCATTGTCCTCTCCTATCCCCTTTCGCACACTTAACCTTATATGCATTACACATGCGTGTCTGAAAAACAGTCTGGTGCTTAGTGGTTTCCTCCTAGAGGAGATACCTGGAGAGGGAAACCCCCGCAAACTGTCAAGTAGGCGGTTTTCATGGTCAAGATCACCGGCACCACGTCTACCAATACTGAAACCCTACAATTAATACAATTAATATAAAATGCCCTACAATTAGAGAATGATTGTCCAAAGCAGGTGGGGCTACCATCATCACTCTTTAAGACACAATGTTATCAACTTTTAATTTTTTTCACTGCGAAAAATGCACATATTATACAATGGTCTCATCTCCGATAAATCAACTACAGATGCGTGAAAAATATGAACCGAATAGAAGGTAAGAGGAAGCTGGGATAGGAAGCACATTGACATGCTGAGAAATTGTTTGTGAATCTCTAAATTTAAGACAGAATACACGCGTATTTACTAGGTTTAATGCTACTATCGACGGATGCTATGAAATCTATCTTACACACCAAAGGTTCCATCCAAAATTGGATATCAATAGATGTAACCGTTTAACCACGGCTATGAGGTTACTGGAAGCGTAATCAAATATCATTGGGCTGATTGATGTGAAATGTATTAAGCCCGCCTTAAATATTTAAATTATCATAAGTGGCAATATACAAATTAAACGCGGTATTTAGGGCCACACCTCCTCTCGGATAATACGGTTAATATACCTTGGTCGAGAAACTTTCCTCCTTCGCCGAATTGAAGAAGCAAACTAGGTTTGAAAATACAATTCACATTCTGTAAAATCGCTTCAGCATGGCCTTCCGACGAATGAGTTAGTGCATGACCAGATCGGATTCGCGCACGCTGCGTGCTCCTTGAATCGTTCACAGATTCCTACGGTATGGATGAAATGCTGTGAAATGGACGAGTTGTAGGTTCATTGAGAGTTATTTTTTAAATAATCTCCTTTATACGAAACAAAAATTAACTCCTCATCGAGATACGCTACTCTGAATGTCACTGTTCAAAGTAATCTGACAATGCGTCTCATCACAGGAATATATTAAATCAACAGATATCTCATTTCTATTTCTTATTATAATGCACTTCAAAATCGCTCGAGAAGATTGCTCAATCTACAAACTATTCATGACCGTTGGTAGCTTAGTCTAGTGGCCACTGAAAAGAGGGAATATTTCCACGATTTATGGAATACTCAATAAGTTCCATCAAAAATGGCCTTTAATGGATGTGACCACTTAATCGAGATGACTATTTGAGCAGGTTTCATTGTATTTCAAATTATGGGAATACTGACCCAGGTATCAAGGAGTAATTGGTGGAATTACGATAACAAGTGCAACGGAGAACATAGCAGCGAGTCTGAAACCTTATGAAAAGGAACATTCAATATGGTTAGACAAAATAGATTGCCCGCATTTTCAACAGTTTGAATATTGAGGCACAACAGTAAACGTATTCCGTCAATGATGAAATGAGCGAGAAATATGTTTGAAATTTAATAGAACAAACTGCTGTTTTTTACACCACTGGTCCTCAAATACGAAATGTGATGTTCTGGTGAAGAGTTTGTAGTTTCTTTTGAAAATACCAAATTGAAAATTGAATATTAATCCTTGAATTGAGTCAATTTCAAATTGCGAATATCAAATTCACTTTGCAGCGAATATCAAAATTCCAATCTCTCTTCGACCATCTGCTACGCGTCATATCTCGTTTTTGCTCAAATTCAAAAATGCTTAAAAAATATATACTTCCCAGAAGTGTCGAAGATGTTTGGAAAACCGGTCCTTGTAACCGGTAGAAACTGGTTGAATTTAACCTTTGACCTCGCTATTTCCAAGCGGCAAGGTAGACGTCACTATGTTGTGTGTGGCAGCACTGCGCCTTGGAGGAGACGATACTGGCCATGACGCGATGCCGAGTCACTACATGGTAATCACTGCTGGCTCATTAACGCCATTTAAGCCCAGCTCTCTGAATTCGATCATGGCTTTGCGAATAGGATGGACACAATCAACCCTTCGGTGCGTGGACGAGTTAGCGCAATTTGAGATCGTGTTATTTCCAAGGTATTGTCGAGCGCTTGAAAGAAGACTCACTTCTCAGAAATATCCTCACGAAGTTTATGGAGCGCAAAAACCATTTGATTAGACTTACCGTCGCCTGTAGAAAAATATTTTAGCACTTTATGCATTTATACTCAATTAAAATCGCATGTTCATATTGATAGAAATAACAAAATTAAAATATATTGAAGTTGTATAAACTTTCTTTCTTATTCAGGCTGAAAGAAGAGGACATTTCAAAGAACTTTGAAGTACGAAAGGGACGCAACGTAGAATTTAGCAGCAATCTAAAACATTTTGGAGGGGAACACTGTATAGAGTGCCTGCATTTTTAACAGTTTGAATATTGAGTCACAGCGATAAATGCTTTCAGTCAAGGTTGAAGAGGTAAGAGAAAAATAGATTTGAAATTTAATTTAAAAAAAACTAAATTTTGAGGAGCTGAGAACCAAAATAATAACTAAACCAGTATTAGATTTATGACGTAGTATTTAGGTATTTTTCGTGAGTTTTTAACCTGATAAGAAAATAAAGTACTAAGATCGAAGGTTTTTTCCGTTTCAAAACGGTTTTCCCGTTTTCCCACGGAATTCTAAGTCCTGTTACTATGAAATAATAATGTGTTTTTGTAGTTATCTTCAGGGTATTCGTTTTCCATTTATTCTGTAGTTACTTAAAATATATATTTCCGTTCGAAATGTTTTTAATGTTTACGGGTATGTCATATATGTTCATAAGTATTAAAAATCGACTCCCATTTGAAGTTTCACATTGAAATACTGTACTAACTACAGCATTTCAATGCATAACCATCTTCTTTTTCGGATACACCCTAATATCATTGGCGTTTCACCACCATCAGGGGAGTTCCCGGTCGATTATTGCGTACAGCGGTTGGAACCGACCCTAAACATTTCCTTTGAGGTGGCCACACAACACGTGAAGCAAGGTCGCCCGTGAATTTAGATCGAAGTATTCGTGGAAGGAAACGGTCTTGTTTGTGCGGCGGCGGGCGGCACGAGCGGGTTCCGGCGCTCTTGCCCCACGCCCCTGTCCCTCGCCCGTCGCCCCGCCCCCTTCTTCTCACCCGGATTAACTAACCGGCGCACACTGGGCCAATGCGCACCGAATTGCGGGCAAAACGAAAATTAATTCCTACTGTGTTTGAAAGGATTGAATGTCTAGTCACACTGAGCCTTCCCGCTGTAAATGTTAAAGCCTCGAATTTGGTGAAAGTGGAGGTTGTCTTGCCTCTGTGTCTTGTTAATATTTATGAGAGGCTTTAGATGAGATATGGCCGAGATCGTTAGGCAGTAGGCCCGTGGCGATCTCGGACCAAAGGATCGCGGGTTCAAGCCCCGGCTAAATAAACGGCTAATATGTAAGAACATACCTCTGGAGTTACTTAACATTTATAAATGATTATAAAACATGTAAAAATAGTATTTGCATTTCACAAATACAAAAATACCGTTTCCTGGTACAAAGTCACCCCAAAAGACGGCAATAACGTTTACGAATAGCATGAGACTTGCTTAGGTTGACGGTTTGTTACTGCCCCAAGCTCTTCATATTTTATTTAGCTGACTCTCAGGAGGCCTTGACTTACAGGAATTGTACTGGCTTAATAATAATAATAATAATAATAATAATAATAATAATAATAATAGGAAGAAGAAGAAGAAGAAGAAGAAGAAGAAGAAAAAGAAAGAAAGAAGAAAGAAAAACGAAGCAAAAAGTTACTCTCGTATAAAGACGCTTTAATGACATTGGCTGTAAAAACAGATGATGTGATATACCAACATCTCGTAATGATATTGATATTAATAAATCTTGATACTATTTACAAACAATCTTATGGATATTGTGAAGGAAATAATTCCTCTGCTAGTATCAATATTATTATTTCTTTCGTTGCCGTGCTATTCTTATAAATTTTCTCAATGATAAAGTATTATTATATTAATACATTATATTAATCACTTTTAAATTTAACCATGGTTGTCGTCACACAACATTTGTCTCCCTACCTCCTGCATGTGGATGTGTAATTCTAAACATAATTACGATTCTTGGAAGTTTTGTGGATTAAAACTTAATTATTGAATTGGTGGCAACTACTATAAATTATCAGCCTTTTCTTTTTTCAATATTACAATTCAACATTTATTCCTACATTCTTACGAAATTCTATTAAGCTCATGAATGAAATGATTAACTTTTCCTCTGTACAAACATTAAAGTATTGTACGGTTTTGAATAAAGTTCGACAGCTTTCTGCGATGACTTCTCAGACGATCTCGGATGCCCTCGGGATAGATGTTGTCCGTAGGATGTTCTCGATACCCCTATTACCGCGCTATGACCTATGGTTAGAATAGATTACAGATGTTCACGGAATATTCCCGACTGTTTGATACTTTATAGGATTCAGTAATTTCTATTAAATTAATTGGACGCGACTTTTCCTGGCTGTGCTTCGGATGAAACCTACGCGTGACTATCTTCTGCCGACTTATTAAAAATTCATTCCCATCTACGGAGCTATCCTAATATAAATCCATTAAAAAATCTAAGTCTATTTCAATTCAAATCCCAAATTACATTAACAAAAATTACAGAAAGCAGTGATCCTGCAAACATAACATATAGTTTTTGAACTATCACAAATATCGGTCTTGGGGGTCAGAGTGAAATCTCAGCCTTTTGAGTTCGAGCTCTTTCCTAATCCTGGCAGGAATGGACAAATTGAACCCAATACAAGCTGCTGAGATTTACAAGAGAAGAGATAATAATAATAATAATAATAATAATAATAATAATAATAATAATAATAATAATAATAATAATAAGGCCGATCCGATGGCCGAGATCCCTAAGGCAGTAATGCAGTGGCGGTCTCAGACCAAAGGATTGCGGGTTCGAGAGCTGCCTCGGCTATGGTTGTGTTGCGTGTGTCTGTATATTTGTGTGTGTCTATGTCATCATTCATCATCATTATCATCATCACAATTTCACCACATACCCCAGGGCTAACTACCCTGGGATGTAAAAATAGAATCAGTGTTAAAATGCTGGTTACCCCAAATGCAAAACGTGCAGCCTATATCCAATATCCAAGACAGAGGTGGAATGCACGTATCGCATGGACCCGATTCGCGAAACGAACAAAATAATAATGCCGTGGCGGTCGTGGAGCGAAGGATCGTGGGTTCGAGTCCCGTCTCGGGCATGGTTATGTTGTGCGTGTCTCTGTATGTTTGTGACTGTCAATTTCATCCTTCATTATCATTATAATTCCCCCTCATCCCACAGGTCTAACAACCTTGGATGTAATATGGATTCAACGTGAAAATGCTGATCCTCCCATAAACGTCACGTGCACCTACCCTCGATGAATGTGATTGTGTTGCACGTTTGCGTGGTCGCGCGGTGGCCAAACCGCGATCAAAAAGAAAAGAAAAGGAAAGAAACGTAGTGGTGCTACAGAATGTGACAAACTTTCTCTTTTTAGTTTTCTATTGCCTTTGGTCTCGGCTAGCTATTCGAACTTGCAATATACTCTTGCCTGATGCCATCTATCACCGCCCAAAGTAAATTTTTTGACATTTTTTTAATTTTTAGGTTTCCTAATTGTACAGTGAAAATATTATTTTAAGATTATTAACGAACAGTAAAATCTCGCCCTAAATGATATTTTTTTTGAAACTTTTGGAGCCGTTTTTAAGAACCTGGCGTTTAAGCTCAACTGTAAATTCGAAATTTGAAACTGTTTTTCACATAAAATTGTTCAGTTTTCGAATAACTTAATATGAAGACATTTTAAATTCTTTAACTCACAAATATAATAGAGTTTAAAATTGCCGAAAATGTGCATATCAACGGCGTGAGATATCATTAAAAAAAAGTTAACATGTGATGCGACATTCTGCTGTAGTAGGGAATCGCCCCTGTCGTCTTGCAATTGAGATAACAACCGTTCTGTAATCAGTTCTCTGCTGCCTCATGTAGTCGATTTTTCAGGACTACGGAGATGAGTCCACCTCATCCGCTTCACTTCCGCTTCTAGCACAGCGAGACGTTCATTGCTTCGCCCTCTACACAAACAGCCCGTTTCCTCAAACTGAACGTACTGTCTGAGAATAGAGTTGTCGGAAGGAGGGCCTTTCCGTATTTCGTTCGAAAACGGCGCTGAGCTGTGGTAATGTATTAATGTTGATGATACTCAAGAGCGGAAAATGGTTTCTCATTACCGCTCATTGTCATTTTTAAACCCTGCTGTAACTATCATCTAACGTTAACTAAGGTAACTACAATCGTCGCGTAAGAAAAGTTCCAGAGTTTGTCTATCAACCGCAAGATGTGTAATAATTTCCACTGTATATAAAAAACACGAAACCCCGACAATCATTTCGAATTACTCTGTAAAAATAACTCAAAAATTGGGAAGTTTTTGAGAAAATCTGGTTTCTAAAACTGCCTATTCTTCATGCAAAAGTTACTTACGTATATCCTCAAAAACTGTACTTGACCTTATTTACAGTTCTATCTTTAAAGAAGAGATTTCAGTAAGAAAGAATCCCTGCATTCAATTTTGTTGTTTTAGGAAGTTGTCATCAAAATATTGAACTTTTACAATTTTCAATAATTCGGAGAGTTTATCGAAAGTGGGATCTGCGTCAGTTTAATAAGCATGATTCGCTCTGTTCAAGAAAAACTCCAAACATTTGGAGTCCAAACATTTGGAGTAATTTTTGAGAAAGTTTTGAAAATGTTGAGGCTCTATGTAAAGTACCTCTCTTAATCAAAACATCTGGGGCCTGAGTTTGGCCAAATTGATCGGGGATTGTTTACTTTGAAGAAAATCGTGTGAATGGTTTAGGTACTAGTTTTCATCACAGACA
Source organism: Gryllus bimaculatus (assembly GCA_017312745.1). Classification (NCBI taxonomy): domain Eukaryota; kingdom Metazoa; phylum Arthropoda; class Insecta; order Orthoptera; family Gryllidae; genus Gryllus; species Gryllus bimaculatus. Next base: position 2,502,070 of record BOPP01000063.1, read on the forward strand.
GAATAGAAGGCAGACATTTTGTTGTAAACAAAATTTTCGATGTACTGGCCCCGAAAACGTAGTACATTGTGACTACGCCATGTATTAATGAAGTAATTTACTACGAACAGGAGTTCCATCTTTTCGTTACCAAGGCCTTGCAATATGAGTTTTTTCTGCAGAAGTATAATAATTTCAGCAGCTCATGCAACCCGCAACACACATTTAGCTGCAACACGAACAGGTAAATTATAGAAGGATATATTCATTATCTTGTCAATATGCTATTTTCATTGCTTAATTTCTCGCTACCACTACCGTGGTAGAGAATGGTACAGGTGTCATGTTCGTTGAAAAGTCTTATTTTGCGAAAATAAAAAAAAATAAAAATAATTCGGCATTTTCCTACCACTATAATTGTGAAGATACCATTTTTCTTAACGAAATGTGTTCATAAAAAACAGATATCCAAATAAGATCATGTTGAATTTTTTCAAAATATGAGTATGTTTTCAAATTTCGTGACAAACATAAATGCCCCCTCCCAATTGACTGTGCTTCGTGTGTAATAGTGTAATTGTGGCAGAATATATTTCTAAGGTATTGAAATACGGTTATGTGCAATTTTTCGAAAATTTGAGTATTTTCCGCGTAATTTTGCGAAATATTACGGGCGAGAAAGTACGTGCTGTTTTAGAACCACTAGTTACTGATGCACCTCCGTTAGTTTTGAAATTCTCTGTTCCCAAGCTAATGGAGTAATTATCTATTAGGTGTGACAAGCTAATTAAAATCGCAAAATATAACGTTTTACACTCCCTTTCATTTCATTAATAGAAGTTGCAGATTTTCATAATTCTTAATCCTACAAAATAATTGTATTAAATTCATTTTTTGGAAGCTATTTTTCTGAGTATTGTATAAAAATCAAGTAATTTTATTACATTTTAATCACAACATGCTATAAAACTTTTCATGAAAGAATGGAAAGTAAACAATATTTTGATTTACCTTTGCAACAAGTGTACCCTACAAGCATAATATACAAAACAGACTATACTATTCAGACGCTACTAGACCATCGTTAGTTCGGAATTGTCCGTGTCCATTATTTTTCTAGTCGACAAATACGCATAGTGCACACAGAAATATTACATACTCAAACATACCTATATAAATTCACATTAGATTTAAGTACACATTATTCACATAAGTAAGTTCCCTTATTTAATTCTGAATTGTTTTAATGAAGGAATATATTATTATTTCCCAGTTTGTACACATGAATTTAATATTTTCAGTGTCTCAAAGTATAACATATCGTTTACGTACTTAATTTCTTGGAAAAATATGACAATTGATCTTAGCATCCATTGCAAATTATCTTTTTCTGTCTGCTCTTCTAAAAATCGCATACTCTCTTTCGACATTTTCTTTGAACCTACTATGCAGTAAACCTTCTTCAGCAATAAATTTCACTAATTCAGTTTTTACAGCTTCAATTCGAATAGTCAGACATTTCTTCCTTAATTTAAATTGTATCTGCTGCTAGGAATAATCGTGCAGCTAGTCATACAATTCTTAACTAATGTGGAACTTAATTTAATTACATGAATCATAAAGAAAGGCCTACTTAAGATAATGAATTGATGCGTAGAAAGAAAGAGTGAGCTATACCACAAGAACAGTTAACCGAGAATCGTGTTTGCGCTTCTCTTTAGGGAATGAATTTGAGCACGTTACTGAATGGTTTATTACATTTTAATTTATTATGAATATAATACATAATTATAACAAAATGTAGCAACTTCTTTAAGTCCTTAGCTTATTGAGGAAACGTATGATTTTCATGAATCTATATCATCCACAATTCAGCGTTGTTTACTACTATAATAACACAAGTACATCGTACCTATATGTTTAAAATGTTGCAAAATGTATTCACAATAAATAAAATGAATTGATTTATTGATTAAAGCGTTAAGAGTCAGAAAAATCTAAAGACATATCAACATAATCATTTGTGCTCCATATAAACGTATTTTAAAAACGACAACGTTTAAAAATTTCGTTTTGGTCTTACAATAAATAATCTGTGCCAACCTCAACTTCATTTTCATCATTTGGAACCTTCGACTAAAGGTCATGATAAACGTAATGATGACATTCTCTTTGCAAGGAAACATATGTTGCATCACATTCGTAAGATCCTTGTTTTGAAGCAGCAATATTCCTTCGAGCTGGGAAAAGTCTCTTAAAAAATATTGATTTTGAAAATATCTGATACGATACGATATATTCAGTTGTTAATGTTTTTTCTGAACGTTGTTTTTTGTGAACTTCCTCTACTTTTATACACCGATTTCAACTTCCTACCATGAAGCAAGCTCTGACTAAGGAGACATATTGGCTCTTGGTTCCTTTCTTCTTACTTTCAGAGCTACAGTCTTTCGACAAAGACACTTCTGTCCAAATCTGTTATTCAGTTTTTTATAATGAAAGATGCAGCTGCAAGAATATCCATATTATCCTATTTTTCCGTCTTTTCCCTTGAAATTGGTTTTTAACTCTTACATTTTAAAAAGCCTTACATGTACTACATGTCTTACAAAGCCTGTACATGACCTCAGGGACGCAAAAATGTTTTTATTTTCTTGTCTATCACATGTTTATTACTGTAGATGTACAACCATTGCCATTCTGCCCTGCTGCCATAAGTTTACTTTTACTACTTATATATGATTGTCCTAAGCTTCTGCTTTGGATTATACTTTCTTTCCAATCACTCACATTTCTATTACGTTTCTTTTTTATCACAGCTATATGGAAGACAATCAATATCAGAGCCATTCATATTTTAAAACAATGGTTATTTCCTGACCCGTTACTGGAGAGAGGAAGATGACGCTGGTCATAGCCCACTATAGTACAGCACAACCCCACGTTTTCACTTGAGTGAATATTAAAGCTCGAAAAAATATGAGACGGAGGTGAAATTTATTAAAAATATTAACATCACTATTAAATAAAACAAAGTACTACACAACGCAGAAAAAATCTCAATTTTGAAAGAAAATGTGGCCTAGTTTGCTCATGCTTTCTACGCCAGACAATAAAAAAAGTTTGGGAATACGTGTCTTCAATTTCTGGGGAGGGAAGGCTGAAGAACCTTGACTTCAAAATGGATCCTTTTAGCGCTCCACTGCAAGTGGCTAAAATACCATTATAGTTCCTCAGAAATTATTTACACGCGCTTTTATGCTCGAAAATAAGCAGCTAACATACCTAGACTGGCTTTACTTAGACACTTGTGAAAAAACAACTAATATTTCTAACCGTGGACTGCTCGAAGAATATTGATGGGTTTAGGTGTCATGTTTGTTCTATATGCTGTATTTAATTATTTAACCTATTGCTATTAAATAAATACTTATAATCCCTGACGTAAGTATCTGAACTAAAGCATTTTTCTAGTGCTACGGTTACAATTCATAGATTTTTCTTTTATAATTCATTTTACAACCGTCAAATATTGAACACATTAGAGAGTTTTTGCAAAACGGGAAATCCAATGTCGTAGTTCGTTATCATTGTCGTTAATAGGAAATTAACTTCAGAATCTGTGTTTTTGAAAGTAGTGCCATCACAAACACACGTAAAACTGGGAGCTAGTTGGTGCGGAAAACCTCGACAGCGCCTAAACGCTTTTATTCAACACCTGCGCAGTTTCTAACTCAATTTTTTTTTAATTTAAGGTCGCATGAACATCAATGTCATTAGTAACTACTATTGCATTTAACAGTATTGTAACTGTGAAGATTACATGACTTGGTGATGATAGGGGGTGAAAGGACGAATGCAAATACTACAATGCTCGAGGCGGGACTCGAACCCGAGATCCTTCGGTCCGCGATACTTCGGTCCGAGATCGCTACGGCACTACTCCCTTAACGGTCTCGGCCATCCGGACCGGCAACTCTAGTTTTGCTTCTATAAGGATTACAAGAAAGTAATACATACCTGAGGAGTCAAAAAACTGGTACATCTGCCTGATATCGTGTAGGACCCCCGCAAGAAGTGCCGCAACACGACGTGGTATGTGGGTGATCTGGGCTGTCCGGGTGACGCCGCGTCGAAGGCTGAGTTGCCGACGTTTCAACCATTCTGTTGTGGTCTTCCTCAGGCATACAAGCCTTTCGACGCGGCGTCACCCAGACAGCCCAGATCACCCACATGACTCTCGCCGCGGAAGCCTACGACTTCACGACGTGGTATGGACTCGACGAATGTCTAAAGTAGTGCTGAAGGTAATTGACACCATGAATCCTGCAGGATCGTCTATAACTCGTAAGAGTAAGAGGGGGTGGAGATCTGTTCTGAATAGTACATAGCAAGGAATCCCAGATATGCTCAATAATGTTCATGTTAAGGGATTTTGATGGCCATTGGAAATGTTTATTCAGAAGAGTGTTACTGGAGGCATTCTTTAGCAATTCTGCACGTGTGAGCTATCGTACTGTCTTGCTGGAATTGCCCAAGTTCATTGGAATATACAATGGATAAGAATGGGTGCAGATGTTCAGGCAGGATACTTACGTACTTGTCACTTGTCAGCGTCGTATGTAGACGTATGTATCGTATCATCCCATATTGCTCCAACTGCACGCCCCGTACCATCACAGACCATCCACTAGATTGAACAGTTTCCAGTTGATATGCAGGGTCCGAGGATTCATGGGGTTGTCGCCATACTCGTACACGTCCATCCGCTCGAAACAATGTGAAATGAGACTCGTCAGACCAGACAATGTTTTTCTAGTCATCAACAATCAGTGTTGAAGGGCCCAGGGAAGGCGCAAAGCTTTGTGTCGTGCGACCATCAAGGGAGAGCCTTCGACTCCAAATCCCCAAACCGATATTGTCTCGTTGAATGACCGCAGCGATGCCGGAGATTTGATGTTTTACCGGATTCCAGTTATTCACGGTACACTCGTGAAACGGTCGTACTGGAAAATCCAAATTTCGTTGCGACTTCGGAGATACTATAGCCCATCTCTCTTGCGCCGACTATAACACCACGTTCAAACTCACTTAAATCATGATAACCTGTCATTGTGGCAGCAGTAACCGATCTAACAATGTGAGAAACTAGTTGTCTTATATAGTCGTTACCGTCCGGAGCGCCGTATTCTTATTGGTTCCAGATCTCTTTTTTTCAATACGCATGGCTGTACAATTTTTTTGGCTCTTCAGTGTATATATAGACATACATACACTCACACACACACACACACACACACACACACGTGTACTTCATTATCACATATGCGGGGAGACCAGTTAGGAGTTTAGAGCCTCACTGGCGAAGATACCTGGGGAAGGGAAACCCTAGCCGACCTGTAAGTCGCCGCCAGATCTCACGTACCATTGAGGAAGGAACACTGGGATATAACATGCGTAACACTTGCCTTGAGCATAGCAGTTGACGCGCCCGGAGCCCAATGCAATCAATGAATCAACTGATCAATCATTCCGACGTGACAGTGCGCAGTGTGTGGTGCAAACCCGCCACGCCCCCCAGACGGGGCGCTGGCCCACTTGCCGCGTCGCATCCGCCCACGAGGGCGAAGCGGCGAAAGCGAAGCGATGCTCCGCCCGCGGCGCAAGAGAGCGCGTGGCCTCGGCTCCCCCTCCCGCCCAGGGCGGAGTCAGTCGACACCCTTCCCCACCCACCCCACCCCCGGGTGCACGCTTGCCCGGCTTTTTCCGCAGCGGGGCAACTGCCTCGGACACCGCTTAAGGGGTCCAAGGGATGCAGTTTTGTTTTTGCTTATGTGTTCCAAGGGATGCAGTTTTGTTTTTACTTAAGTGTTCCAAGGGATGCAGTTTTGTTTTGCTTAAGTGTTCCAAGGGATGCAGTTTTGTTTTTGCTTAAGTGTTCCAAGAGATGCAGTTTTTTTACTTAAGTGTTCCAAGGTATGCAGTTTTGTTTTGCTTAAGTGTTCCAAGGGTTGCAGTTTGGTTTTTGCTTATGTGTTCCAAGGGATGCAGTTTTGTTTTGCTTAAGTGTTCCAAGGGATGCATTCTTATATTTTACTGATATGTCATTACCCTGTAGAACATATTCACACTAAATAAATATCATGTGAAGATCTTCTACAGGGTATTGGCACGGGGTGTTTTGTCAAAATATAAAGTCAACAATCTCAGATATAACAAATGAAAAACTTTAGACTCAAAGCAATAAGGTTAGGGAATTTATTAAAATATAATAATTCTGTTTTGGGAGTTGTAACGAAGGGTTGTATTTGAAATATGTGTAATGGTATCATCGTTTTACTTTCTCGGCTTTAGAAAATATTGTAATGCTGTTTCAAAAATCGGCATTTTTTTTACAGAAATCTCATTCTGTTGAGCCGGGGTTTCGAAGAAATGAATAAATCTTGTTACTACAGGTGTAGTAAATTACTTCCTTCAATGTGTTATGTAGTTGATGATCTTGACGTTTTGCAGCATTAGACTCTTAAAATCTGTAAACTCTTTCGGTCTATTTCCGAAAATTACAAAATATTACCAATGCAAAAGAATAAGAGACATTGATCGCAGAGATTTTTCTTCATGAAATCTGTTCCAAAAATTCGATTTTTAAATAAGACCATTTGAAAAAAACGGTGAGTTTTACTTTAAAAAAGGTACAGATCCCATTTTCGGCGAACTCTCTGCATTTTGAAAATTGTAATCAAAGAAATCACATTGTGAAACTGCAAAACATTAGATTTTTTTCCTTTATAAAATATGTTGTTTAAAACAAGATGAAGTAATTAAACTCTCTGAAAATATGAAAATGCAAACGCTTAATCTCTTTTTAAGCGCCTGTGAAATTGCGTTTAGCTGTAAGACTGATGTTGTGGGGGGTAACGTGAAAGAACTCTTACAGCAGATTGTGAATCGCAGTGCAAAGTAATGCTTTTTGCTGGTTAGAAACACATTTCTAGATTCATGTATTATAATATTGCGTTACAAATAATTCGAGACAGTATTTACTGTTGAACATCAATACTTTATGAACGTGGTCTGCTCGAAAAAAATTTAATTTGATATCAATCGTATCATTCCAAAAAGTCAAATTTTGGTGAAAATCCTGTGCATGAAGTAATTACATGAACAAGTCCATTACATGAAGTAATATACTGTCATGTATACGAGCGAGAAAATAAACTTTTTTTTGTAAGGGACTCACAAAAGTGTTTTTTTTTTCTGCCAAAGTATCGACACTTTTCCCTGCAGCATTCGTTCTCAATATTCTATTTTATTCTCTTACCGAGAACACGAGAAAGTGAAAATAATACTCTGATTCCTAGAATTCCTTCGGTTATTTATCATGCAAACCGCATCTCTATATCTCAGATTGTTTAAGACTTGCAAGATGATCAGGTTCTCTTAGAAGCAGCGAAAGTATTAGTGTTGCAAATATTAATGAAAAACCTTAAGTTAAAAAAAAAATCTTATACAATTTGGATTTTCACTCGATTCAAGTCTGCTTTGTGCGTCTAGTACTAAGTTCAATATGAAACCCCTGCGCTATTGAAGTAAGAAGAGTTTGAAGGCAATATACCAATAGCAAATTATTTAAGACTTGTACCTACAATTTGTTTTTCAAACATTAGGTTGGTCTCCATAATTACAGTTTAAAAAATGTTTTATTTGTATTAGATTGCTCTCCCTGTAATGGGGTCTTTGCGACCCCCACCTCCAGCGCCTGCCGTCTTCACTGTGTCTAAAACACATTTCTAAATACTTTTTTGCATATTACTTGGGATGGGTGATCCCTCTCCCCCATCCTAAATTTACGAGGAAGTCTGTAAAGAGGATGTATATCAGTTAGTGTTACATTTTTTGATGAGCTGACGTATGCCATCGGCCTTTTTCAGCACTTATGAACCGGAAGGAATAATGAAACAAACGGTATGCACGAATGATCGAATAATGTGACTACCAACTTCCAGCATCTCTCGTCTTCTCGACGTCTGAATAACTTTACTGAAAGACCCTTGTCACATTGGATGTATGTTGAAATGTTGGGGATGAGATACACGAGGCTCTAAGAAGGCCTCCGTGGTGAAAACATTCATAATTTACGTGAGATTCGAACTTCCAGCCTTGCGGAGTCCTGAGCACTTGGACAAATGCCCCAGTCCTCTTGACGAGGACAAATAAAATTTCAGAGTAAACGTTATAAATATGATTTCACAATGCCTTTCTAGAAACTCTGGTAAGCTCTATCTCGCCATGAGGATTCTGGTGGTTTTCTAATTTAACAAAAGACTTTCAGATTTATGTACACGAGCTACATGTCAGGGTCAGTTAGGGTCAGTATAGTTATAAAGCGCCGTAGAAGGAAGTGCCCGAATAGCTTGTTTCTTTTCAAAACATTTTGATGATATTTTTTATTTTTTGAATCTCTAAAAAGCCGCCAAAGGTAGAAAATAATTTGCAATCAAAGCATTGATTACGCTTTTGTTCAAGATTCTCTCTCTCTCTCTCTCTCTCTCTCTCTCTCTCTGTAGTTAAAATAACCCGATTAGGTGGCTCAGGGCATCACTAAAGTCACCTCAGTGCCTCTAACCGGGAAGTCATTGGGTTCGCGCCCCGATGGTGCCAGGATTTACGATACCAGCTACCACACAGCTAGGTCGAATTCAGCCGCTGTCAGGAGCATTCGTGCATAAGTGGTCGTTACTTTTACGTGGTTTTTGCTATCAATATCAGGCGAATGCCGGGGCAATACCCTTACAAACGGACCACTGCTCGCTCGCTCGCGATTTCCTTTCTCTGCCTTGTCCCATTCTCACCCCTTACTTACACTTAAACGCACTACACAACCATACATGCCAGGAGACCATTCGGGAGATTAGAGCTTGTTGCAGCTGGAACGGTGCCCCTCTGGTGGGGAATACCTGGTGGGGAAAACCTCACAAGCCGACTGGTAGGCATCCAGCGGAGGTAGATCATCGCCTCCTCCCGCGATAGAAGCACGCAGTACGGAAATATGCTTATGGGAACAAAGACCATAATGCCGGTACGGTTGGCCGAGATCGTTGAGGCAGTAGTACCGCAGCGATCTCGGACCGAAGAATCGCGGGTTCGAGTCCCGCCTCGGGCATGGTTGTATTCGTGTTCATCCTCTTACCCCCTGTCATTACCATATCATGTCATCTTCACAGGTACCATACCGTTAAATGTCTTTAAGTGGTCGCAAATGTTGATGTGACCTTAAATTTAAAAAAATGCCATAGTACGATGCGCTCGGAATCACTAATCAATCTATCAATGAATCAAATGTCTGTGCTGCACTGGGTCTCCCTTCCCTTGATTTAACCCTGTACCAATAATATGGCGTTGCACTCAATGTCTGGCGTTTGAACGGATTACCAGCGTGGGCTACGCGAGGTGCCTAGCTGAGCACCAGCCGCCTCTTCGCCGTTCGTTACGCTGGCCTTTGTGAAATGTAACCGTTGTTGGCGTGCCGGGGTCGCCGCGGCTGTGCCGCACACTATGTGCGGCAGCACGCCAAGTTCACTTTCTAATTCGAACTCCAAGGGGATATCGTAAACATATAAATTACTCAAAATTCTAACAAAAGGCCACATTTCATCAAAGTACACGTAATAAACGTTTATTACTGAAGTGTTTTGGTCTGCCGAACCATGGTTTATTAATATATTTTAATGAAAAATCTGTCTAAAAAGTGGACAACCCGCAAGTAATATAAAAGAGCTATTAAATGTGCTTAGGTACAAGATTTACACAGATATGATGAGAGATGAGGGAAACGATTCGTATGCGGGAACAAAATGTGTCCTTACACACTGCACTTTGCGTACGAAATGTTAGCCTTCTTACATATGTAAGTTCTTTAGTAAGTTTTTTTCTTATATATGTTAGATATCAGGTAAAGATAATTTGATTTGATGATTACTCAATTTCGCTCAAAATTTAGCACGTGCAGTTTGGAAAAAAAACAAATTTATAATATTTGCAAATGCAGCATTCTGACCCGTCGTTCAGAAAGAACACTGAAGAAAATTACCGAATAGGACATTGTATTCGAGAAATTGTGTATTATATCTCAATAACTATCAGATCATTACACAAGTTCTCTGTTCACTGAAAACCTGTGACGACATGCATTTCCATACCTTGAATTCCTTCTTAAAAATTCATTATTCATATAATTAATTAAATAAAATACGTACTTGATTTTTTGTTTTATGTCATATAATGGTGCAAATGTGCTACATTAACATGCGCTCTTCCCTAAAATATACTTATTAGGTATCTTAGTAGTACAATATGTTTTATCTTAGCGTTTTACTACTAAAAACACGTGTTCATTATTTTTTCTTACATTATGAACCTCAGCTCTCTGAATGGAATTGAAGAAGAAAATAAGAGTCAATAAATGTGGCACGATATTCTGTAGGATATGATTTTTTTCTAGCATTCACTTATATGTTTGTATGCAATGAAAACATCTGTTTTCAATGCACATTGGGGATACAATTAACTTACCTTTTCTGTATTATTTAGTAAGTAATTGACAATGCTTCAGTTCTCCTTACTAGGTACTGACACATTCAGTTTTCATTTCTTAATTCAAGACATTATTAGTTCGCGGTTCTCATCTATTTTTTTAGTTATATGATACTGTAATAATAAGAAATCGCTGTTAATAGCCACAAAATCCTTTGAAGCTTCAAGGTTTAGTGACTGTAATTGGTAGGGGAGGCCAGAGATGGTTGACGCAAAGGGTTGGTTTGTCCTTAGGTTCATACACCGACCATACAGCTCCCGTAAGACCCAGCTATTTTGATTATTGAAGGTACTGTACATAAATACTTAACATTTCAAAAATGTTCTCAAAAATGCCTCACCAACTGGCACCAACCAGACCAAATCTCCTCTACTATTCATGATGATTTTTCAAATGAGTGATTTGTGACAACTGTTCTGAATTTTTATCAGATGTTCTAAATATAGAATCTTTTGTAAAATAAACTGCTTTAATTTTTCAAGGACATAATGAGCATAGTAATTCTGAAGTTCAAAACCGACGTATAGCAGTGTCTCCCATTACATCGTATACATGAACTTCTTACTCAAGATTGATTGCATTCAGCAACAGCAATCATGATTACTGATATCTCCGGTTTTATAACTCTTGCATCAGTATATGACCTGCCAAACATAAAACATTGTAATCGGTGTAAACGATATTCTTCAGATGGGTTAGTTCAAAATGCCCTTGATGGAGAATACAATTAAATGAACCACACCAAGAAAACTACATATATTAATTTGCAAATATGAAAAATGTTACTATGACGTCATTATAACTTTATTATGCTTTTATTACAGAATTAGATTACAATTTGTGAAAGAAACTGCATTCAGTTTTGGAAATAAAGGAATTTTTCTCATGAAATTAATTAAAAAAGAAATTATATTATATCGCTTTATTTTCAGTAAAGGTCACAAGAAATTGAAGATTCTTTCAAGAAATGAAGGACTAATTAAAATCCGTTTTGATGAAACGAAAATAGTTCTTAATGATACAAATAGTATAATCACATTTACCCCGTGTGTCATTCGCTATTTTTAGACAGCCTTACTGACTTTCATTTTATTATAATTGAAGCATACAAATCACAAATGTAGCTGACACGATCAGGCGATGTTGTTTGTGGTATTTAGTTTCATCTGACATTTGATCAGTCATTTGAGCATCGACTCTCTTTTAGCAGAAGTGCTAAAAATTGAAGTGTTGCACGCATTGTATATATTAAAAGTAACAGCGTTTACTAAGATCTGTCTAAATAAGTTGTTTTTTTTATTATTGCTTCTGTATGATTGTGTGTGACAGCCATAACTTGGCCAGATTAGAGGTTTTTGAACTTTCACTTATAGTTCTACGTTCTTAAATAGTAGAAGGTCTGTTAATCCCTATCCGAAGATATTTAAGTTTGGTGAACATGGTGAGGAGATACTAGCAGTTTTGTGCGGAACAAAGTGCAAAACTTGTAAAAAATTACCAATTTAGCGTAAAGTTCGGGAGGTGAAACAATGTACAAGTACGGAATGTTGGGTGTTAGGCCTATTATCCTAGTTCTCACCATACACGTTACATTGTTCAAAAGATTTACATGCCTCTTACATAGTGGGAAAAAATACACTACATTTTAAATGAAACGTGCTAAAAATCGTAAAATTCTTCAGTTCTGTTTGTATACGGAAACAGGGCGGGAACAGTGGGATCGGTCATGAGGCATTTCAGGTCATGAGGCAGACAGTTGAGAAAAAAATCAGTGTGTGTCGCATCCCATTGCTTTTATTTCCTTTCAATATGGAGATCGTTTTAAAAATTACTTTTATTGAAATGTTAAAACCGTTTTTCAACCATTCTAGTCAAACGAAACAAGCTAGTTTGATACTTCGTCTATTTGTCTATTCTTTTGTTGGTTACGCATTCCGGAGTAAATGCTACACAACAGTGCGATGAAGAACAGATCTTAGATTTTTTGACGCGAGTTTTACTGTTTACAAAAGCAACAGTATTATGTTCAGTTTTTAAAGTCAAATGGGACTTCATTCTCCGATATTTCGGGTATTCGTCAGTATACAGTATTTGTATGCTAATCGAACCGGGCGAGGCTCTGTTTTTAAGTTAACCATTCAGCATTTCGTATGACTCAAGATGTGTTTGTTATTCATTCACGAGGAAACACGTTGTTCCATTTCTTCAAATTTTGCTTGATATCGTTAGAAAGGTCATATTTAATGATTATTTTAGAGATGAGGTCTTCTGCTCAGGATACTACTAAATTACAAGGTTACCCATTTTACAACGCAATGAGGAAACATTAAGGGGTATAATATAAGTACTCCAATCGCTTGTGGTAATTCATATTCAGACACGCCTCAGAAGTTGGAGTACTTTTAAACATCAATCATAAGGTCACGCATATTCTTATCGGATCTTACCCTTGAAGTGATGCACCTCCTAAAAGTGACTTTCTAGTTTCTTGTTGCCTACGCCTTAGATGTCACTGCAATAGTGTCGTAAGTACACAATGAATGGCGACTCATTAAATTGAATAATTTGTGGTTTCGAAATATCAAATTCAGGGACAATGGATTTATAGGCAACATTGATACAATTCAAAGCTGAGAACTGGCAAACAGTCTTCTTTTCAATAAAGGTGTGACCACGATGCAAGATAACGTGTTGATGGCTATTCTGAGTTGTATATTTGAGGTGAACCACCGACCAATATTATACTTGCGGTTTTCGTCTTATAAATGATAAACCCAACTCCATTTATCGATATGGAACAATTCTCTTTGACGTACAGATGAATCAACTTCACGTTCAACAATAAATAAAAAATATAGTAACCTAAAAGACAGAGTTTAATTGGCGTGAATTTATTAAATGTCTGAATGAATCGTTCTAATCTATACTATTTCTTTAAAAAGAGAGTTTCCTTAACGTTTACAATCAAAGTGGTATATCACTGTTATTATCTGCGAATGTTGAATGAGTGAAGCAACCAGTATACATTTCAGTACCCCCAGTAATACCATATATTATTATCTACTCCTTTTCAAATATAGAAATATATCTAGAAATTTTTTGTTATAATTTTTAAATTTATATATATATATATATATATATATATATATATATATATGTAATAAAGGAATTTATAAATGTAATAATTCAAAGATATAATGATTAATAATTAAAATAAGAAAATATGATTTATATGATATCGTCTTAAATTGCAAACGTTGTTAAACTCATTAGTAAAATATATATTAATTATTCAAGCAGTTGTATTTTGTTTATGGCCAACTTCTCTCAGTGGATATTGGAGGGAATTATCATAATTGTTATATATTATTTTATATTATTATGCCCTAATATTTTGTTCATAATAAAATTATTTCAATTCGATTATAATATTTTTAAAATCTTTCCATTGCTGAAAACAATGGTCTCCGAAAACAGAATGACATTTTCATCACAACTTTTTACTTAATCCTAATTATTTAATATGATGAGACGTGTTTAGAAAAAATGAGCAATAAGAGCCCCTTCAGAGTTTAAAAGAAATGTAACAATTTGTCGATGATGTTCATGAAATCACCTATTATGAAATAACCTAATTTGAACAACGGCTAAATGGCACAAATTGAGATGATAAAACAATTTTTGAAATGCTTATTATTCAATGAAAATGACCCCAGGTCAAAGAGATTACGTTTCGTTCGATCTTGACAACTTTGGGCGCAGTGCTGTTGTGCGCAATGTCCCTGACAACTTTTGCCCCCAGACACTTGTCCATGACTGAGTCACCGTGTACACTACATCATTGCTTATCCTTCTTTTGCAGTTTTCTCAGGGGATGAGCGAAGTATTTTGACCCACTGGTCTGATCTACATTCTTCTGCAAAGCTCTTGCGCTGACTAGCAATTACTTTTACGACGATATTAAAAATAAAAGCATGTGCATGGTGATAGCCTCAATGTTTGGGTAGTGTACGAAAGATAACTATCCCCTTGGCCAAAAAAAAAAATTCAAAAAAGATGAATTTCGATCAATATATTGTAAATCAAAACAGTCGAACGAATCAAAGTATGAGCTACAGTATTTTATCGAAAGAATTGGAAATAAATAGAAATTAATAGTGATTATTAGATTGTATCATAGTGTTGTATCATATCTCTGTTGTTATTAGTATTATTATTATTTTGTTGCATAATCATAATATTAACATTTAATTGGTATTCTGCTCATCAAATATATTTTATTTATTCACATAGATTTATCACCAAGTATTTAGAATATCGATAATTGTTAATACGAGTGTAATCTTGGGGCTATTTAGAGCTTGTAGTATATTTGTTTAACAAATCAGTATTGTAGTGTAGGAGTTATTATTTAATTTATTATCATTACTGTTCATATTTTGACAATGTTGAGTGTGTGAGGGTTAAATGAATTGAATGCATGACTCAACTAACCTTTCACGAATTTGGTGTTTATGACTTCAAATTTATTTCTTTTTTTCAAAACATGCATATACCGTTTGCACTCTTGTTTGGATGCATTATTTTTAATTATTTTTATCGCATTGTATTTATAATTATTATATTTTTAGTATTACTACTAACATGAATCGAGGTAAAATTGAAATCAGGTTAAATATAATTCTTCCCCATGGCCAAAGCGTTTAGCCTCTACACGAGGGGCGTCGCCTCTGGTAGCGCATTGAAATCCATCAGGGGCTCGAATTTTACTAGTGACGTCGCGAGGCCGCGGTCTTCGTTGCTGCGGCGGCGCCCTGCCTGCCATTGGCCCTGGACGCCGCTTCTCCGCCGCCGCCGCCGCCGCCGCCGCCAACTCCACCACCACCACCGCTCCGCCTCCGCCGTTGTCCCCGCCGCCGCCGCCGCCGCCGTCGGCGTCGCTGCCGCGGTTGCTTCTCGCCGGTCGCGCGCGCTTGCTTCAGTTTTGTTCGCGGTGCTCTCCGACTACGACCCCCGCAGCGGCCGCCGCTTGAGTCAGCCGACGCACTCCGGACGACGATGTGGTGACAGGTGAGCCGGCCGGCGCGGCGTCCAGGCGTCACGGCGCTACGGCGCTCTTCGGACGCGTTTTACTGTGTGTTGCACGAAAACCCACTGCACCGTAAGAAGGAATGTGCCCCCTCTGTAACCGGAACCTGGAGGGTTCTTTTCTGTGCCTTCGATGTAAAATCTCAGGCCTTGAACAGAAATGATGTTCAATCACATTTTGTACTACATTCCCAATATCCTCTCCGTCATTTGGGAATATATTGGTGATCACATTTTCATAGAACGTATTTTGTGTGCAGGTCGTTCATTTGTATTTGCTGGGATGTTTAATGATGTTTTTGTAGGGCTTTTTTGGTATTTTTATTTCGGTGTGAGTAGGGTTGTCAATTTTGGAAGACTTCGAAGTTTTCTATTGACAGGAAAACTCGAGGGACTCAAAGTCTAGATGTTATCTTCTCTTCGAAGAATGGACATCTTAGTAGTTTTTTGAGTTTCGATTTTGCGTATTGAAGAAGCGCCTTGGAACTTTGACCTGAATATCATTCACATTTTTGAAAATTTTGAATTCCTTTGCAACATACTCTGCAAAGATTTGGTAACGAGTTGTTTTCAATAAAAAATGTCTTTAAGTAGTATATGGCTTGTTGCGGGTGAAATTGATATTCTACTTTTCGTCGTATTGTAGTACAGGTCGGAAAAGTATTAGAACCAACTCAGTAATACGATTTTGATTTTTAGACCATAAATACCGGGTGTGAGTTTCTTTTGAGCAGTTACTTCTCTCACATCTGGATTACATTCTATTAGTGGTGTTCCAAAAATGCTTAAGATTGGTGGTGGTGTCGAGAAGATACAATCGATTTTTTACTCGAAAATTAAGATATGTATGTGCATGAATAGAAGGAAGTACTTGTCACGAATAACTCTCGAAGCTTAAAAGCTTTTAAGCTATAACTTAGTAAATACGCCAGGAGTAATATCTAGTGATTCCGTTTTGGAGATAATCAATCTATTTTACATTTTGGGGCACTTTTTTACATAAAGACTTTGCGACATTTTCAAAATTTTCTAGAAAATGGCTGGACACTTTTTCTTTATTTTTATTGCTCAAATAGAAGAAAGTGCAACTGTGAATATAGTTTTGATCTAATTTTCACGAAAATCTCTGAAATTAAAAAAAAATAAAAATTTAAAATTCATTTTCTAATTTTTCTACATCTCCAAAATTAATGACAGATATTTCTTTTTAAATACCATCTATACCTCAATTGTTGATCTTTGCATCTGTCATGCACTTTAAAAGAATAAGTAGTTGTTGAGTGCAACACTAAGAGGAGGAAAAGTTTCGGTTTTCGTGCATTCGCTCAAAGTTTTATACGACACTACCATTCTAATATATTACGTTCTATTTGGAAGAGCGTAATTTTGCTAAAGACGATAGTTATTTTTTTATTATTCACTCTTTAACACTCAATACACGAGTTATGGTCTCTCGTTTTAAGGGCTAGAAATAGACCTTCACGTTTCGTGTTGAGAGCCGTGTTTCAGTTTTAAAGGCGGATGTGGATTTTCTCGTTTTATGCCATACTTTTGCTTAGAATCTGAGGAGAACTCATGACCGCGATTCCAGTGTACAGCATTTACCTACAGAAAAGGTGTTTTTTCGTGGCGTTACGTTTTGATTCCTCCAGAGCGTGTATATCCCGACGTACTTTGATATCTATTTCTAACTTACGCTTTCAAGAGCGAAGTCTTATCAGTACACCACCGATTTAATTCACTTAAGTTTCCATGTAGTATTGTAATGTGTAATTAAATATTAACCTAAAACAACAAGTATTGTCTCAGTGGTGCCTGATTTAAAATGCGATTAGTTGTTAATATTAAATTAACGAATTACTTCATAAGGTTACGTGTTTGGAGTTGTTGCAAAGTCATATCTGTGCCATTTGTCGTAATTATATTCATTTGTACCAGATCTTCCTCTTCATGAGTCATTGTTTTTTATCTAGTCGACGTTTATAAGTATTTTGTGTCCGACACAATGGTCATTCACTACATTGTCGCTTGTTGCGAAATACTTTGTCAAAACATTTAAGTATACATTATGTATTATTCCATATCTTGTAGGCATTTTTGAATTTGTCAACCGTGACTATCATCAGAAGGTTTGTTCTGACATGCAATTTTTCTTTATTAGTTATAACGGTTATGTAGTAATGATTATTTTACACCATATAGTTCCCAAAATTAACGTAGTTCGATAATTTCCGAAAAGATATTACCAAATTTATCTTGAGGCAATTAAATTGATGTATATACGGATCTTACAGTTCTTCTATACTAAGTATTAGAAGAGGAGGAAGTTCTTGGAAATTACAGATTTTGAATAATAAGTTCGCAATCAAATATGATCCATTAAATAGTATTTTGATCCCTTGAAGCTCAAGATGAATTAAGATCTATAGGCCGAGAAAGGAGAAGACATTTGACCCCAATCTATCCCCGTCTCATTTTTATCACGTTTGTTGTGATGTAGAGGTAGGTTTTATTCTTTAATTAATCATGAACCTAAGGAATTTGTGAAATATCAGATCCCACTGTCAGGCGTTTCGAATTATGGGACGTGTATCCTAGAATTTCAAAGAAATTATGAAGGCAGCCAAGGATCTTAGGAAGTTACCAGGTTAAAATACTGAATAATTACTTGTTTACATCAAAAAAACATAATGTTAGGGTTGAATAATCGACTAATTTGAAATTAAGAGTTTATAATTTAATAGAATTATTGTTTTATATTCAGACAAAATATTACCAAAGTTTGATTGCCTACCAAAAGAAACTTGAACTAAGTCTTCAAATGATTATAGTAAATGTTATGGAAAGTTGAAATACTAAATAGTTTTCATTAATCAATTTCATGAGGTGATTTTTGATTACCTGTTCAATTAAGTAAATATTTTCATTAAAAATGTAAAAACGAAAAAACAGCGTGTACATAGAGCAAAACACATTTCAATTACGCTTTATTATTATGTTTGCGAAAATATATACAAAATTTCTATTACCTAGAAATTCAATTAAGGATATCAAAGAAACTGAAATAGAAGGGAAGTGGTGATATGCATAATGCAAATGAAATGAATTATCGATTGAATTTTGTATTTATTGCAATTATTTAATTTTTTAGAATGCAACTACCTCTCGAAAGTTTTAAGTGTTCATGGTGACTAAAAACAGCTTTTAATTTTTAGGAGCAATCTTTCACATTTAACAATCTTCGTGTGATTTACATCGGAAACAGTTGCACACTGACAAAACTATACAAATAAGTGAAATACAAATAAATAAAATAGTGAACAAGAAGCAACAAATCAAAAAACGAAGATCAATTTATTTCATTTAAGGGCTTGCAATCTCTCAAGAATTCTATTTTATTTTTTTCTCGGTGATGAAATGAAACTGATAATAATAAGAAAATAATTTCGGGTCTAAATACCAAGTTGTTTGCCAGCTTTATTTGAGTTAATGCGTTGCAGTACACACATAACTTCAACACAAAAAAACAGTGAAGAAGGACAAAGAAAATGTATGATTTGTGGATTGAAGCAGAATTTGTATGACCTGTGCATTAGTTGAAAATGAAATAAGGTCCTTCATATGCCGTAGATGCTGAATATATAAAAACATCTCATTAAATGATTTTGTAAGAGTAAATAATAGTCCAGTCGTATGAAAGAAAAAGTATAAGAAAAAAAGTAACGGTAACAAAATGGTCGAGCCGTACGCCCTTCAACTTCGCAAGTGGCGCCCTCCCCCCCCCCTCGCCGGCCAGCAGCGAGTTGTTGACGAAAGCTTTGGGCGTGTCACTTGGATACCCCCCTCCCCTCGGCCCGTAGGTCCGGGCCGCCTCTTCCGCGGCGCTCTTTCTTTGCGACCGACCACTACATTCCACGCGACAGAGTGGGGCAGGCGCGAGGACGGCGAGGGCGCAGAGGACACGCCGGCGTCCTCCAACGACCGACTACGTGCACGCGCGCGGTCCTCGTAGCCTCCGGGCGCCACCGCCCGCCACTCCGACGAACTGTGATAGGCCCGGGTTGACACGTGGTGCAGATAATAGTCGAGTCGTACGAGTGAAAGAAAAAAAAATAACGATAACAAAGTGATCGCGCCGAACGCCCTAGGGCACCTAGAAAAATGTGGCGAAAGCGGCCATAGAATATGAACAGTGTGTTACAGAAATGTTTAGATAACAGAATTCGTATTCAGTCAATTTCATGAGGTGATTTAGATTTTTATTTACTTTTATTACAAAACCTCAAAATATTTTTTAAAAAATCCATAATATTTACAAACAAAAGAAAATACTCGGTCATATGGTGGAGATCATTAGGGCAGTAGTGCCGTAGCGGTCTCGGACCAGAAGACCGGGAGTTCCAGTCCCGCCTCAGGCATGAGTATATTTGTGTATTTATATAATTGTGTGCCGTCCTTTCACTCTTCACTATCACCATCATCTCATCGTCCATACCACTAGGACTAAGAACCTTGTAGGATTCAAATCGGAATTCAGCTAAACTACTGATTTCCCCCAGATCAGGTACTTGCACCTGCTAAAGCAGGATATACGCGTGGTCTATGTGGCCTATACGCGGGGCCCTAATACCCTAATTATGACACAGAAAACGCCAAATTTTACTTATATTTATCAAAAATATTACGTCATTTAATACTGTATAGAGTTTCCAATTGCATTTGTTATTGTCTCCAGTTTTCGCGGCTTGGGTTTGACTAATTCTGTCGAAGTCGCAGGATCAATTAAGCTTCATTTTAAGCATATTTTTGATAGAGTATATTTATGATACTATTTATTAAACATACTGAATTTTCTATATTTGATTCTAAGAGCAGGCCATGTTTGATCTATTGGGTTAAGGAATGTCAAGGAATTGTGGTGTAGGAATTTGTTTTACATTCTCGCCTATTGTACTTCTGTAATTTAATGCTGCAGCGGAAAGTTTTCTTCTCTTTCGTTTACAGCAGCCCTGGGAACAAATTGAGCGCGATTGGTTGGTCGATCGCTTAGTATTTATTTGTTCATCGTTCAGATTCTAAGGATTCCATTTTTTCACGACAGAAGAATAAAATTTTTTATCTTATTTTTCACTGACATGAGATGGTATACTTAACTGAACCCCCCCCCCCCACAATAATTACTAATAGAGATTGTCACGTTTTCTTGGAATATTTCCTTCTCTCAATATCTTTTTATTCTTTACTTCTTTAGACTTACAAATCAGTCATCTAAGTAGCAGATATTGATTTATTCTTATAATATGATGACAGACTGCATTAAATGATTAAAGTGTTTCGTATGCTTATCTTACTGAAATAATTGAAACAAATGTTTCATCAAAGACTTTTATTATGATATTCTCCACTCTAGTTCGCATTTTAAAACTATTTGAGTATCTCTTTTTTAGGTCCTGGAGTAAGATCATTTTCTGACATTTTTAAACTCACATCAACCTATATGGTTATTAGTGAACATATTTAGAATTTTATTCTAATAATAAAAAAAATCAACGTTTTTTCAAAGTATGTTTTTCTCTATAAGTTGTCTACTCTCATGAAGGTACAGTGAAGAAATAGTTGAACTTAAATTTGATTTCTGTAAAGTTCTCAACAGTTGACCTTCATTCGCCCTCAATCGAGACAAAAACATTCCCTGAGGATGTTTGCTGCATCCAGTAAAGCGGCTTTCGGCATAGTTCCAAGGTGTTTTTCTTGTAATCGCGGACTATCTTCAGTTTTCTGCCAATCGTTCGTGACTTCATCGTTTGCTAATCGTTCGTGACTACACTCGTATCACAGCCTCTATGAGAGTATCTACTTTCAGTAATCTGCACATGTCCGTGAACGTAACAGCTTGAATTGAATTGAATTGAATTGAATTTGCCTTATTTTACGTGGTGAGACTCGGGCCATTAGGCCCGCTCTTCCGTCTGACCACGCAAATTTCGCTACGCTCCTTTCACCAACTAGGAGAGAAAGGAGGTATTTCTTGGGCGAGAAACAGGCGATTTGAATTTAGCTCAGAGGCGTCATTTAGGCTTGAGGATCTTTTACATGCAAGTAAATCTACGAACATGGGACAGCCGGCTTTACTTCCCCTCCGAAGGAAGGCGTACGAAGGATTTTTTCGCCCTTAAAAATCCACGGCATCGATCGGGTTTGAATCCGCCAACTTGGGTACAACAGTATCCAAGTAACAGTACCCAGTACAGCTTGTGGTTGGTATTTTCCTATCCTTTCTAGGAAATTGCAACGCATTCTAGTTTATCATTTCTAGGAATTTGCAACGCAATTTTCGTGCTGCTCTCGTATGTATCCCTATTTTAGTCCATTACCCACTGATAGTGTCTGAGTACATCATTAGCCCGAGTGAGTGTTTACACCTAGACAAACCACTGGGATCACTTCTGACTTTCTAGCCCTCGAGCCGATCTGGCGTGCGAGACAAGGACGTACTTCCGTTACCAATGTAGCTCGCCCGTCGGTGAGTGGATCCGTTCAGCGGTAGAGAGCTATGTTGCCGCTAGATGGCGCTGAAAGCAATAGCTCATGGACCTATTGCGTCGCACTCTATTCTCACTCACTAATAATCGAGTTTGCAATGGAAATTATGGGAAGGATTCGGCAATGCAAGTCGTACCAGAGCACAACTGAAAATGTAGGCATTACGCGAGATCCGAACGCACAGCGCGGCGCAGTCCCGAAGCCCCTGTCACCCAGGCCGTCCAAGAACAGGTGGTAGGGATAGCCGGACAAGAACAGAAGCAAACTTCCTGGCCCAGGCGGGATTCAAACAAATGACTGCTACCCAGGTTGACAATTGCAGCAGTTATGTATCTCGTCCCTGTAAATATTCAGTTCGTGTGCCAAAGATGTACAATTGTGCCAAAGATGTACAATTGTGCCAAAGATGTACAATTGTGCCAAAGATGTACATTTGTGCCAAGGTGTACATTTGTGCCAAGGTGTACAATTGTGCCAAGATGTACAATTGTGCCAAGATGTACAATTGTGCCAAGATGTACAATTGTGCCAAGATGTACAATTGTGACAAGATGTACAATTGTGACAAGATGTACAATTGTGACAAGATGTACAATTGTGACAAGATGTACAAGATACTAGATTATTAATTCAAAATGGGCATTATTATTACTATACATGCAAAGTAAGATTTCCAGGACTTTGAGCGGCTGAGGTGGCTCAGGGCATCAAATGACGTCGTTGAAGTGCCTCTGTCCGGAAGGACCTGGGGTTTGAGCTCCGACGGTGGCAGGATTGTCGATACTCGCCAGTTAGCGAGGACGTATGCAACCGCTCTCTGAAGGAGAAGTCTACCGGCCGGCTGCTCTGATCGGTAATTTTCCGTGGATTTTCCGTTCAACACCAGGCGAATTCCGGAACCCTAACACACGGGCCAAGAACTATGCGCGATTTTTCCTTCATCTTTCTTGCCCTATCCTCACTCTTTACTTACACACACTTATATCTACATACAATACAGAACTATCCATGATGAGAGACCGGGCGCGAGCTTAGAGAATGTATCGACTTGGGCGGTGGCCCCCTGAGGGGAGATACACGAATGGTTATCTGTGCTTTTGGCTGTAATATAAAACGCTCAAAGCAAATTAAAAGTTTTCTCCCGCAATATAAATTTTTTAGATATGTGTCACATCTCTTGTGCACCGACGTTACGGTTTGCTCTAGACATTTTTCTAATCGATATCAAATAGCATTCTGAATAACCAGTGGCGTTCTCGCTTTCTCCTCTTCGAAATCGGAATCTGAGTCGACCTTCCGCTTCTTACCCAGTGGAGAGGACGCGCTGGGTGAATCATTATTCCTTGCCCCTAGACCAACGCCGTTCAAGCACTCTTCCTTGTTTGGACACACCGTGGCGTTGTAAACGACTATCAAATGCTGGTGTCGAAGTGGATTTCTCTCGAGTCTGTTACTTCACTGGACACGACTAATTAGTGTTATAGTCCTTCTCGTTTACGATTCTAATCTATTACTTTTCGAACCCTGACGTTCCAATAAGGAGAATCAAAATTCGCTGGAGGCCACGGTGACGCATTTTGAAAAACACATATGAGGAATCGAACAACTTGCCTTGCATGAGATTCCATCTTGTTGGCTTACTTAATTCACTTCACAAATTCGTGTTGAAATTAATCTTGTATTTACATTTCTTTTGATACGAAAATCGATATTCGTGAGAAGTTACTCCACGTCACATGTGGAAAGATACATTTTACATCTCTGGCAGTAAGATTAATAATAATTTAAGACTCACGTGAATTGTTGTGAGATCCAAGAGTAAAACAAATTGGGTAGAACCAAATGTGATTCAATTACATCATACTTGGAACATATTAAAACTTCCATTTTTAGACATTTTTTAATACTAAATACTATGCGCTTCTTTGTTCCTCATAGCAGGCATAATACTGGGATAGTAATGTTTTATTCTCATGAATTGTTAATCTACTTTATTACCAATCCTCTCTTTTGTTCCCAATCTGACATTTTATGTGTGATCCCCATGACCATGATGTATTTGGAACGGTCGAGACGAAAATACATTCACCTATTAGGATGTCCTCTCATCGTGTTATGCGTCATTCTTCAGAAATGGAGCATATAAGTTGCGAGACAAACATGTTAGAAATATTAAAATGGCTATTCAGTAATTATAGTGTCGATTTTACTCCCACTTACACCATACGAGACTATTAATTCGTTTACGATTCGATCGTAGTACCTTCCTGTCCCTGGCTCTTTGACAGGAAAGTCGATAGTTGTTGGGAGGTTTCTCTTGACAACTAGATCAAGCTATAAGTCTAACATGAGGTTAGCGACATTAAAATCACAGCCGAGCAAACCTTGAGAAGATTTCTCTGCCGCCTCAGAACTGGATCGAGATGGGTGGCGAACACGAGACCGCTGGGG